>OY856413.1:1181706074-1181733574 GCA_963693085.1 Alisma plantago-aquatica | reverse complement strand
TGTATGGATCGCACGAATACACTCAAGTGTGTTTGCATATCAAGGCTATTTTTTACAAAATGTAAACCGTTGATCTCCACCGTCATATTATAACTAGGCTACATATAAATTTTGAGCCCATTTGGATGAGTTTAAGTCACTCATCCAATGGTAACAAAATTGACGCATGAAACTAATTTGAAATGTATAATTTTTGCGGTCTTCATAACATGATCTATACATATCTAAATGTGTGCTCAAATTTTGCGTATGAGTTGTTCACAAGTTGTTTAATAAGATCAGCGGATTAGATTTAAAAAAAATATTACATCATGAAAACTACTTGAGTGTATTCTAGCCCGACTCTCTCTCTCTCTCTCTCTCTCTCTCTCTCTATATATATATATATATATATATATATATATATATATATATATATTCTGTTCGTTTGTTACCCGCGTGGGTAGCCAGATTTTCTCTACCCGCTGGCTACTCGCACATCCAAAAGAGTAACTATATGGTACACAAGAGTAACTCTTTTGATGAAAAGAGTAATATTATTGATATAAAAAGTAACTATTTGACTAAAAAAGTAACTGCACATAAAATATAAAGTCAGTAAATATATGGATGAGTTTTTAAATTTGGCGGGACAAATGATATTTTTTTAGATCAAATTCTTTGGGGAACTAGATAAAACGCTCTTTTACAATTGCGATTTAAAAAAAAGTGATGGAAAATATGTGGATAGCTACCCACGCGGGTATTAAAGATAATCACACACACACACAAATATATATATATATATATATATATATATATATATATATATATATATATATATATATATATATAAGTAAAAAGGAAGAAAAAGTTAAGTCATCTGGTGGTCATGTATTGTGAGGACCATGCGGACCGTCAAATTTTATGTTTATAATAATGTAGTCGATCATATGGCGAGCAATCAAATGCAATTATTACAAATTGCTTCTCAATTTTTTACTCAGTTAGTAAATATTAGTTAATGTTCGCGCACTAATGAAGGGAATCGAATGCAAACTAAATTTTGTGAGGAAGAATCGAAAAGATAGAAGGCATTTATCATAATTAGATTTGACTACTAGTGGGATATGGAGATGATCCACGTATTGTGAGGATCTTGCGAACTACTTACTTTTACACTCATTACGTTGCAATCAACGGCTTCGTCACGAAATTCAATTTCTAATTCATTCCTTTCATTCCCTTCAATAGTGCCAGAGCATTGACGAAAAAATAGAAATCGGTGCGGAAGAGTGGAAACTGAAAAGTTATTTGCCATAATTGGACTTGGTTACTCGGGAAACAAGGCCGTCGGCATGATTCTCAGTTGAAATTTTCTTCCTTTCAATTTATAACTGTCGATATTTAATTTTTAATTGAATATTTCCTTACCTAAGGCTGCAAACCCACTTCTAGTATAACTATTCGTTTAGTGTTGCCATGAAACCCACTTCTAGTCCTCCTACATAAAGTATTAGGCTATTTCTTTTCAAGGAAAATTGAGAACTCCAATTTATCACAACAGATTCTTACTACATGGCTCCTTTTCGAGGTAATTTCTTTGTCTGTCTACATGTAGATATCATAAAGGAGATACTCTTGAGGCTCCCCTGGAAACAAACCATTCGCTGCAAAACCGTCTGCAAAGAATGGTGCTCTATGATCAGTAGCAATGATTTTCTTGAGCAGGCTCGCTACAAGCATGCATTCAGCAAGCCGACCATCGTGGTTCGCCAACCTACACCAAATCTTATAGAGCCTGAAGTAGATTTTCTTTTTATGAAGCCTCCATGGCCATGGGCAGACCTAGAACAGGATGACAATGAATGTTCTCCTTTTGTTGTTTCCCACCAAATTACTCTCCCGCTTGGTTTCAACTTCGATTGCACGCTACTTAGCCAATCTCACCATGGATTTTCTCTCATTTACAACACCAAAAATTCGAATAATATGTTCTCAGTTGACATTGTCATTGCCAATCTTTCAATACAACGTTGGAATAGACTACCACTACTTCAATGTGCTAGGGGACTGAAACATCAAGGACCTGGATTTGGGTATCTCTCCAAGACTAGGGTGTTCAAAGTGGTATACATAGCATATCTTGAACATGATGAACCTCCCGTAAGCCACGTACTAGCATTTTCTGAAGAATGTGATGTGCAAGGTCAAGAACTTTGTTGGAGGCCCATAGAAATCACCCCACTCCAACCGTTCAGAAGCAATATGGGACATGGAGATATAGGCCAACCTATTGCGTTACATGAGAATATTTATTGGATTTTTATACCACATGTATCTCAATCATCAACTTGGATCTTGTGCTTTAATCTTGCTTCTGAGAAGTTTCACTTGATCCCTGGGCCACAATCAATTACTCAATCGATCTTTCATATGTTTCTTGTGAATATTCACAAGAAATTGGGATTCTTGCACTATGATTGGGATTCAAGTTACTATCAAGGTATTCCCATCCAAGCATGGACTTTGTGTGATCTTAACAATGGAATTTGGAGAAAGGTGAGAAAGAAAATTATCTTAACAGATTGGAATGCCCGCGGTGTGCCTATTCATACACTCAGTATTAGTGATAAGGAAATTATGATTGCATCAGTACGTTCAATGTATGTGATTAACATCGATGAGGGAAGCTCTCGTGTTGTTTATCGCTCAAATGATATTAATCTTTTTGAAGAATACCACGGTGATTCCATGCAGTTCACCATTTTGGAAAGAGCTCACTACAGTGTCCCTGAGGAAACAATCGATGAGTTAAAAAGTAAGTTTTCCCCTCAAGAACGCAATAATATTTGTATTTTACTATAAATTCCTTCAGACATATATAGAAGTTATAATCTCAAATATGGGAAATTATAATTATCGTTCATACATGTCTCTTTATAAGAAAATTTTCCATGTTCTTCCTAAATACACTAGATGGTAATTCATTTAATATTTTTCTAAAAAAAGGACTAATCCATTTTTGCAAAAGAAACCTTAAAATAATTTACCATGTGTTAATTTCACTAGCTAGATTCCAATACTCTAAGTAATTAAATACAAGACAACATTATGTTCTTTTATGGCATTGACCTTCCTATAATAGTTTGTATGTAAACAATGTCATTTACCAATTTGGTACTACACCCATTTTCCCTCTCCTCCATTAGGGATAGAAAACAACTGCCCCACTCCATGTGGTAGTTTTTCATGCTCTGAGGTGGCTTAGCTGGATCTAGTTAATCCATTGTGACGATCCTTATCAAATGGGTTTGATAGGACGTTGGGTTCTATGAAAGAGTTTGATTCCATGAACTTCATCAATCACTACTTTTAGGGGATTATGCCAAGATGGTCTCTAGAGATGCAACAAACTTAAAGAGTTGAAGACTTAGTTTTGAGGAACATTGTGAAAAAGCCCACGTGAAATTAATATGATATCTTCATGTATCTTCAAAATAAGTTTTTCCAAAATAATGGATAGAGAGAATCTCTCTTTGACCATTTAATTTTTTAGAAAAATTATAAGGAATAAAAGAAGCAACTGGATGTTTTAAAAATCAAGCATTTCTTGAGTTGATTGATGTATGAAGTTATTGAGAAAACTGATTTGAGGAATCGATTTTATATGTCTATCCTAAAGGTTTAGTTGAGGTCATCAATATGAATACTAGTTGATTATATCAATTAAATAATGCTTCACTTGATGATTTTGGTATCAATATATGTTGTGGTAAACCATATGTGTTGATTGACCCCAACACCCCGTAGCATAATGAATATTAATAAGAAAAGGTAAAATAAATTAAAATTATAGTTGATTGACATGATAACCATATCTTTAAGGTGGTAGAGTAATGGTTTATTTATGTCAGTATTCATATAAGGTGGGTAGGATGCAATAATGCTAAAATATCAAATATTGATATGATGTAACATCTATTTAAGTTCAAAACCCTAATATTAAATTATCATGCTCATATATAATAATCAAACTCTAAGCCCTTGTTCGGTTTAAGATCGAGATTACAAAATTCAAACCAAGTTAGTTGATAGATCTAGATTATTTATTTAGATTTGATCCTATTTTTATTTGGGAACCCAATCACATTGTAAGCACTCATTAAATTGGATTGCCCTCACACTTATGTTTTTCAGTCTGGCATATACGACATAATAACACAAAAGACAGAACTAAATTCCGACTGGAATTCTAAAATCCTACTGATAGCATGTTTGACTTGGTCTGGATTAGAGAATTGCGGAATCCAAAATAGACCTCATCAGTATATTTTTTTTCCAAACAAAACAAAATTGGATTCAGATTGGGTTAGCCGGGATTAGCACCTACATGGCACAAAAAGACAGTGTAGAATTTGGGTCAGGTCTCAAACCACACAACCCCTAAATACTCAACTAATTTTGAAATGTACATGCTAATTTCCAATTGACCATAGCATAGAATTTTATGCATTAAGTTATTCAAAGGGGAACATTATAAGATAGTTTGTTCAAACAAGACTCAATTAATGCATTAATCTCAAATAACCCTAACATGACTACAATGAATAACGTTTAATTATGTTTTATCTCCTTAAAAATGAATTATGAAAAACAAACTCTAGAACTTTAATATACATCAATATAAGACTCGAAGGTATAAATTAGGTTATATTTGACCTAAACAAAGAACACTAATTTTTTTATTTATAATGAACAAAAGTAACTACTCACCTACCAAATCAGAATTGAAATTATTCTTGGATAATCTTGATCAAGAAACAAACTCCATTAGTAAGAATTCTAAGCTATGTTAGAAACTCTAATGGAGAAAGTTAATTCAGATTTGCATTGAAACACTCAAATCATATATATATCTATTTTTATTCCTTTGTTAATCCTATATACAACAACAAAAATTATAAGGAAACTCATAGATGAGCCTAAATATAACACTAAGATTATTTAATTATAACATAACACTACGATTATTAGATTATTTTAACCTAGTTTTGAATTCTACAATTATTGAGTGAGTATCTACATCTGGGTTAACCCATGTTCTCGTAATCTTGAATAAGGTTTGAAGTCACTTATTCATATGAATCCCTCTTTTTGGACTATATAGTAATTGATTCTTTATCTTTTAGTCTCTCTTAAAAATTCTTTCCTCCAAATCCCATGAAAAATGATGTCTCCTCTACTTTTCTAGTAGTAACTTGTAAAGATTGATTCTCACATAAATCCCTTTGGTTTCTTAACGCTTCATCTGACCCCTGATTCATCATATCCCTCAAGGTCCAACCCCATATGATGATCAAGAATCCCCAAACTCTCACTAAAAATGTATCCCTTTTAAAACCATTACGAGACTTCAACAAAAACTTCCTATCTTTACTCCAAGTTCCATTTTCTTTGAAATGTTTCTCCAAAGCCTCTTCTCTTACACCACAAAATAGATTCTCAAAAATTGTAGAGAAATGAAGGCTATCCACGTACATTTTATCCACTCTCATACAAAAAAATTCCATAAATAAGCATAATTTTGTGTTTATAAATGTTGTTTGACACTCCACAATCTCCTCATGCATAACAGTGGGTTTTGTATATTATCTTTAAGAAAATCTTTTGTTCCTTTTTGTGATTTCATGGTCAAGTATATGAATCAAAGTTTAGGAAATTCTTATAGTCTTAAGTTTATTGTTGAGGCGATGTCGAGGAGAAATTCCATAATATGAATTATATCTCCTCTTTTTGTAGCATTGCTAGGCTTCATTCTGGACTTTGACACAATACATTTTAGCTTCATCTGGCCTCTTTAGTACATGGGTACAGTTATTGGATAGATGACAATTATGAATGATGCTAAATTATTACAATTATAACAAAAAATATAAAAATCACCCTTTTAAATTTAAAAATAGGATAGTTCCTAGTAACATTTGTCCCTGAGTGTAAAATTTTATATAGAGGTCATATTATATAGAATTCTCATTCAACTTGCATAAATATCTTTTAATTGAACCAATGTTAAGCCTTTTATTTCGGCATATATGTACATATTTTATAATATGCACAATGCCACTAATCTATGATGTTGGTTGTATTCTCGTGGCCATGAGATGAGATGTCCATAACTCAAGGATACGAGGAGGGTATATGTTGACATCATAACTTGCATCCAAATTTCTAGGATCTTGGGTTCAATCTAAACTTCATACTCATAATTATCTAAATTTTATTTACATATATGTTTAAGGCTTCATGGCACTTAAATATTAAGGTTTAAGTTTATTCTTAAAGGAACATGATTAATTACCAGACCAAAAGTAGTGACTTGTGTCACCATTTAAGAAATCAATTATCACAACACATAATGTCATAGGAATTCATTATAAGAAATTGGATGATGACTATGGTAATGTGGGGTTCATGTACGTAATACACCTTATTTACCAATTGCTCTATTTTGATAAAGAATTTTACATAAGCTTCCCCTAATACACCCACTATATTCCTTTGTTACTCTTTCCTCCAGTTCTATTTTTGTCTCATTAAGCTCCTATAGCAATATATATATGAATGATAAACCCTAGTGGCACATCCATTAGGGGCAATCCCTATCCACCAAAGTTTAATCCCAAGCTATTAAACGGAGGCTAAATAAGTAGACATGACATTGTAACTACTAGTCACCCAATGTTTTTGGCAAATATAGAGCCTTTATCATGGATCACCACACAAGGAGTCACAATAGATCATCCAAAAAGAACCAACACAACCACCAACCATGTCAAAGTTACCTCTAGTAGGAACAACTTCTTCTAATAAGAAGCAAGAACCACCCTGAAGAGAAGCATCTATAAGCCATTATAAGAAGCCACAACATGTTGAGATGGGAAGAGTACTTGAATGACAATAGAGCCTTGCAAATAAACATTAAATACAAATTACACATCTAATTCCTTGGATCATCCTTCTCCCTCAATAATTGTGGATAGGTGTACCATTCCTATACTTTTATTTCCCCTTTACTTGAATGTCTCCAACCACTAGCCCAACCCCAAAAAGAAACCTTCTACCACTAGTGGCTTGCATCAATTATATATACCTTCATCCATAACCTCATGCACCTGCTACTGTCGCCAATCAAAGTTCTCAGTGGATCATATTAGACCATTGCATCTATTTTTAAGTAGACGAGAAATATTAGAAATGGGTGCTTGAGAGATAAAAATGTTTAGTTTAGTATTGCATTTTTGGTATTCATGGGCATAAGATGTTATTATATTGTTAGTAAAAGAGGATCCCAAACACCAATAGTCATCTCATTCTACCATGATAATTGAAACCCGACCTATTTTTGAACATAATAGGTCCATTTCTAAGAAGAAAGATAAAATACTCATTCGTAACACATATTAAAGAGGAAATGGAAGTTAAGTCCCTTGGGCCTCCACTGTAGATAATAAAATATGGAAGCCCTATTTTGGTATACATGCTAGAAAAATGTTAATTTAGTCATATGTTACCTGTAAGTAATATAATCTAATATCTAAATTACAATACTAGTTACATACTTCAACTTGTAACTGTTAGACAACCTAAAACCATCAGGATGATCTTGGAAGACATTAAACATAAGTGCCAACAATGATTCTGACTTAAATTGTGTATTTTTACAAAACAACAATTGATTTGTGAATTAATTTTCTTTCATATTCTTTCTTTTCTTGAATTCAACATGTATCTCTTATTAGACATGTTTGACATTTAATTGGGAAATTGTGTGATACTTATCTAGGAAAAACATGAATTTGATTATTTTGTATTTGTATCTTCTTATTTTACACCTGTTATGTATTTATATTTTATAATTTCTGATTCACATGTTTTTGTCATTCCCATGCATATATACAAGGTTTTTGTTTCTTTTTTATTACAAGAAACACTTAAAAACCAAAATTTATTATTTCATATGGTAAATGATTCATGATATATCCTTATATATTTATTGGATTTCTTTAAGGATGAACTTCTTGATCTAGAGGTGAATAAAGAAAATTGGGAATGATGGAGAAGTAGAAGTGTTGAAGCAACTGTCCATTCATTGATCAAGGATTTCAAACTTCTAAAAACACCTAGACTTTCTTTCTTTTCATATTCTATTTTGTCTTTGTTATTTACATATAATGAATACCCTAACGAGTTACACCATTTTCTTGTATAATTAAACAAAGAATTATTAGTAGTTTGTTTTTAGGGCATGGGAGAGTATCCTCCTCATATTATATGTTGAATAAGGCAAATATATAGTTTAAATGTAGGTTTCTTTATTTTTTGTGGGTTGATGTGCTTTGGATTGTATGTATGAATTGTTTTGACAACATTATATGCATCCTTTCCTCTTTAAAGTTTTAATGCAAGTCATTTTTATACTTTTGGGTGTATTTGCTTTGGTTTGTATGTTTATATTGTTTGAACATTAAGGATTTTAAGAAGGGTTTTATGATAGTTCTTATAGTTGTGCGATTGGGATGAAAAAAATTATTGCATCCAAGATATATGAACATAATTCATTACTATATAAAATACATGTAAATAAATTGTATAGATCTGATTGATGTGATAATTTGTTGTGTGGAAAAACCTACATCCCAGAGCTGCATCTTAATTTGATACTAAAATTAGGAGATCATGTGATTTTATATTTTATTAACTTGCAATTGCTAGTAAATTTTAATTAAACTAAAAACTTATATGATTTATCTACATACTACTATATTTTAATCATTATTTTGCATACATCAATTTTAACTGATTTATAGTTATCTCAATATCACATCAGATTAGGTGGTTTTGCATGTTTTGTTCAATGTTGTGGTGATTTGTCTATAATTTTGCATGAATTTATTGATATTGATGGAGAATGATGTTGATTGTTTGATCTGGGTGTTGCATAAAGTACTATGGTTATCTATAGATTCACTTGGGTTTGTTTGAAGTGGTTTCATGATTATTTGAAAATTTAAGATTTTAAAATATTTATGCAAGTGTGTCGTATCGAATATTAGTGATTATTTGAAGTGGTTAATTGATCGAATTGGATTACTTAGATTTATTCTAAGTTTATTTTAAGTTCCAAACTAGTTTGGAATATTCGGAGTTGGTTGAAACTTCTTTATTGGTTGTTTTTGGGTGTGGTTGGTTTCTAAATTGGTAGAAGTACTAATGCGAACATCTATTTTATTAACCTATACTGACATTTAACTAAGAAAATTTGATGTTATAAGAATAGTTAATATTTAAATTGGGAAGAGAACTAACTTACTATATTTTCCATGTTTGTGGTTAGGAAACATGGCATGGCTGAATTTTAAGGTGAAATTAACATAACAATTGTTGTTAGCACTCATGCCTTGCTTGAAATTCCACATGTTGCATTGGTTAATCAATGCGACATATAGATTATTGTTACAACTATTATTAATAAATGTGTCTTCTTACCATAATGTGTCATTTAAGTAAAGACATCTTAGTCTTTAAATTTTATGGCACCCACTTAGGTGTCAACTACTAACTGACATCATAAGACCTGAAAATGTCCATATCATCATATTTATTCTTTGGTGTATTATAGTTCTTTCCAAAGAATACATGTATGAATCTCATTTTGTATATTTAGTATTTTTTACATATTTATTCATTATTTGTTTGGTTTTATTTTCTTAATATGTCGTAGCTCCCCAGTTTCATAGAGAAAAACATGTGGTCTGGATTCATTTGTTCGATTTCTTGGTCAGATGTTACAATGTGATTAACTTCTCTAATAAAGTGTTATTGAAATATTAGTGGCTTACCTTACTATACTATATTTATCATTTTGAACTCCTTTAAAAACACGTTAGGGAAAGAATCGATAGACTAGGGAGTGTAAGGGATTAAATATCATACTAGTAAAATTTTGGTTCCTTTGCAAAACCAAGAAATGAAAAATGATGAATAACCCTACACAATCATACATTACTTGAAAATCATGGATTCAACATGGAGATACTAACATGCATTGAACAATTAGTAGAAATAAATCAAGAACAAGTATATTAGTAATGCATAACCATTAGACTTGTTTGACCATCATAACAATGCCACCCATTTTGCCTACATGAATATATATGTGTATTTAATTTGGTTTCTTATTATCCTATATCCACCTTGATGTTTCTATTTTTAGTCTAATGTTGGTACTTTGACTTCATCAATATGCCTACATGTTAGACTAATGTTCTCTCACATGTATCTCATAGAGATATAAATTAAATTAGTTTATTGAAGTACATTTACGATAAATCAAGCCAAGAGTATACTTGACTCAATGTATTTTCTACTTCATGTCATTCTTATATACGTTTGATCAAAGAAAAAGAAAAGAATCAAGATTATATTTAGATTACCATGCATAGTCATTACACACTCATTTATTGGAACTCACAAAACCATTTTTTTCATGCTAGTATGTTTGTATGTTCAACCTTGATGACCAAATATTCCAAATGGTACTTAGGATGAATCGTGATATGACATTGTTGTCTTATGCACAATTATTCCTTCTAGAAATTATATTATCATGATATTTTATTCTTTTATAACATTAACTTGTATACATTTATTTTTAGTCTCTTTATCATATCTCTTAATAATTGACTATAGAATTCCATTCACAATTTATAAATATACCTTTTGATATTCATTACAAGATATGTATGACCCCTATAGAAAATATGATAAAATGTATCAAAGTTTATTTTTGAAAAATAATGTTTTAAACATGTCTCAAAAAGATGATCGAACATTTTTCACTTGATGTTATGAAAATGATTATCAACATCGATACCTTTCAACTTATGTCTAATTTCAGTGTGGATGATTCATAATAATGATGTTACAAAGAACTATATCCCTAGTGTTGAAACTAAAATAATACATGCTAAGTGGTATTTATATTGGTAAATGATCTTATGAAACATATAAATCATATTTGGGCGCATGATTTTAACATCATAATTAGTTTGGGATGGCATATCTTATATTAACATGAATTTGAAAAGAAAACGTGCTTGTTATATAATATTGTAAATTTTTTCTATAAATAAGCATATTATATATTATATCTGATAAGAAGGCTGAATAACATGAATACAATGAGACTGTTTAAGGCACATAATAACATAGGATAGGAATACTTGGTAGTGGAAAAGATTGAGTATATAAACTAAATGGGACTTTCAACTTGGGAGCAATTTTAGTATTATAAAATGTTAAAAATTTGAGAGAATGTTCATGATATGGATAGGAATATCACTTAACCAGCTTACCATTAGGCGTTATCTGGATTGTGCATATGAGGGAAACTTATATAATACAAGACCCATAAGTGAAGGTAGAAAACAGAAAAAGGTGGATAGATGGGAGGTCATGGATTAGTGGATGAATTGCTTCCCTTGTTACATATCTTTTTATTGGTTATGGGGTGGGGCTATCTGGAGGAACAAGGGCTATGATCTTTTAGTAGTACCTCTCATAGAAGAGTATGTAGTAAGAAATATAATAATATGTAAGGCGTTACAAGAAAGTAGAATTAGTATTGATAATCTTTTATTGTATTAGAGTGTGTATGATTGAAGACTCTTTGATTATGTTACAAGCATATGTTCAAGAGGCTAAGGTAAAAAAATAGTATGAGACTGAAGACACATGTCAAAAGATTTTCTATATTCTTTGTTTGTGTTGTTTCTTATAATTTGAGGTATTCTTGTATATAATAATTTAGGCATTGCCATGTCGTTGTTCATATATGGAAAGAGACAAATACATGCTTTGTTGTTCCCATGTTATCCTAGAATTGCATACTACATTGTTTATAAATTTTTAATGTAAGCATTTAGTCCTAGATAGTGATTGTTTGTGTAGAATGTCTGATATAAATTTTAATATTAAGCATGATCTTGAGAGTCCAAAAGTCATTTGCCAAGGGTATGCATGATCCTATAAAGTATAGAAATATGTATGCTTGTTTATTTGAGATGGTTGGTACCAAGTGACAAAAAATGGTTTAGTTGTTTTCTGTAAGCTAAAAGATGCATAATATTTTCAAGGTCTTGATTTTGAAGATATTAGAAATCAATCTCTTAATGCTTTTGTTCCTAGAACCGAGGAGAAATATTATGCTCCTAGGGAGTGTGATTTTTTGTAGTGAGACATATAAGATGTATAAATAAAATGAAGGATTATATCAATGGATAAAAGAGAAAATCAAGAAGGAAGATATAATATCATTGTTAATGAAAAATTTGGTGATTCTCCTAAAAAATTGTCCATAATTTTATGTATATATATATATATAAAAGCATTTATGAACTAGGATTTTGGTCTGTTAGAAATTTTCTTGTAGTATTCAACATAAAATATAGAGAACTAGGGAGAACTCCATGGTCTTATGTGGTTGATCACATTCTTAAGAGTATAACAAAATACATGGTAGAAAGTTACCCAACCCCTCAGCCACCTCTAGATTTGTGAAATAAGGTTGTGTTCCATGATAGTAAATGAGATTTCATGTTTCTCTAGAGAAAATACTTGTGGATTTCATGGTGTTCAATTTATTTTTTGGGATGGGTAGACAACTAAGACCGTAGGAAAGAAGCTGTCAAAGGTTTATGTATAGAAATACCACATGATCACCAAGAAAGAGGGAGAAACTAGAACCACTAGTGTATTTCCTTGTAACGGAGTTGTGATAGGGTTCCATATTGTGTTCTTGAGAGTGTGTGGGAAAAGGAGTGGCCAAGGTATTTTTTTAGGAAGGCATTGAGACTAAATTAGAGGATATGCAAACTTTAAAGTATCATTTTGTGTAGTTGATTTAGTGTCACAATAAAGATGGGAATATATAAAGAAGACTTTTAGTATTGGTGATGTTTTGTGTGGTATATAATGAGAGATGATGTGTTTTCCATGAAGTGCATGGAAGGAATTATATTTTTGTATTATCTATTAGGTAGGATAATGTTGTTAATTGAAGAAATATACTAAGTTAGTCTGTGCCTATGATAGAAAAATTGATTAAAGAGAGGGTCTTATATCCTAAGACCATTAAAAATATTCATCAACCATGTACTATTCCATAAAGGAAGATTCAGAAGGAGAATAAGAAATTACACTTGGTTGTCTTTTTGATTGATTTAATGGGAAAGCTAGGACCTTGAGGTATTTTCCATGTAGAAGTACATTTGAGGTCATCAATAGAAATTTCTCAAGTGAAATTTTAGAATGGCTAGGATTGTGCATTGCTAGGTCAATGATGGATGATTTGTTTGGTCGAGAGGAAAGAATTATCGATCTTCATTCTCTATACAAAAGCTTGTCTTTTTTTGAAAAAATATACGTTCTAATTTTGAATCCAACATGGAGTTAAGTAATTATGAACTAAGTTTTGGTTGTAGATGAGTAGGTTGATGATTTATATTCAAATATTTAATTAGGTTTTGGTTTTTTAGATAGAAAAAATGTGTAAGGAATTGAGTGTGCTGAGTAGGATTAGATGTTCCTCAGGGGAATATATGGTATTATGTAGAATGTATGGGCTCAATATAGGGATGAATTGAACTAATAAAACTAAAACCATATCGATTACATCTTTATATTATATCCCTTTATTAATATTACAAGTAATAAAATCAAGAAAATATATATTGAATAAATACAACTGAAGTCATTGATTTAGAGTGGTTTTGTCTCAAAGAATTTAGCTTCAATACATACATAGATCAACCACTTGTATTATTCAACCATGAGCATAACCTTGTATTACAACCACACTATCAGTATCAACGAAGGATAACTAAATTCCCTCATCAAGGAAATGGAGCTAACAACCTATAAATGAATCACCTTCCCTCAACTAAGGGCCACCAAACCTTCACCTTCCTTATCCAAGGAAGAGATCCACTCATCAAATTTTGGTATAAAAGATAATAGGAAAAGGTAGAGAACATCACAATAAAAAATTAGGACTATCTGCCAAAGACTTGACGCCCAGATTGTAAAAGTACTGACGTAAGACTGAGAGGTCACTGGTTTGAAACCCCCCGGCCACGGGATGAATGAATTGCCCATTTAAAAAAAAATTAGGACTATGTCTCGCACATGTATTGTTACTCACTCCAATGATTCCAACAAGTGGTCAAGTTAAAAAAGTGACTTCAAGGCTCTAGAGACACTATCTATCAATTATAGAATAGGATCATACTTGGTAACTTTGGGAATATCTCATATATGCCCTATTTATATTCTAGGGAGGCTCTAGTCTATAGTTTTAGTTAGGAGTTCTATCCATTTTTTGTGATTGATGGGATGCCCAATGTATATATTTCCACTTGTAGCCCCCTCTAGTAGTTAATTTGTACTATACAAAAAGTAACATCAACAATGTAGTTAGCTATGTTTATCTAGAAAATTGTAGGCCAGTGGCACTATGTGGCAATACCGGATGGTCCAGATAGGTCACAAGACTGAGTTTTCAGTTGAACACTCACTCAATTTGTTGTTTGAGTATACAGTCAGATCCATAAATAAAAGTTGTTGTTGTTTGAGTATATAGTCAGATTGGGAAACAGATGTTGCACACAACCAAGACGTAATATCTCACTTCTAATGCTGAATATTGTCGATATATAACAAATAAGCATGCAATCATCATTGCGGATGTACTTGGCAAAAAAAAATCTACTGTAGAAGATGAAAATTACATGCCTAGTTAATATATAACTAACAACTAACTAAAAATAACTAAGAGTGCCTTAATGAAGACTCATACTTAATGACAATAGATAATACTCACAATATCAACTTTTTTATAGATCCACTGTGTGACACTTGACATCATAAAGACGACACGTGCTTAATTAAAACATGTGGAAGACAACATTAACAACGGATTACTGAAAATCACTAAAAGTTAAAACATTTTACAAAGAGATACATACATAGGAAAACTCTTTCAAAAAGAACCAAAGTAATTAAATTACATTCTGGTTCACTAGTAGATGTCATGTACCATCTCTTCTCGAGGATAACAAGCATCATATGCTTTGTTAAAACTATACCTAGGCAGTACAAGAACCACGAGGCATCAAGCCAAAATCTCAGATCGATTCATTAAAACTAACTATTGACTCCGAGGACCTGAGAGTGCAGAGACGACACATAGGACTCTATATACAAGATATGACAACCAATGTCTCTACCTAAGAATATCACTATTGTCCCTGTTGGTGTTGTTGCTACTCTTCCCTTACTATAGGGTTTCTGCCTCTCCGTCCGCGTCTACCTAAAAAGTGTTGGTGTCGAACAGAGGGAGACCCAGTCCCAGCGAGAGATATAACTCTCTGCCAAAAACATTATTATTGTAGTTTAATAGAATAAAACTGAGCAGAGGAATCATATATGTTCAACAACAGATAATTCATCATATAATCATATTAGAGCAATATTCTTATTCAAAGCATCTCAACTATAACTAATAAAGCAACATATCACCTATCCAATAAGGAATATGAAGAACATGTATAACATTTATCCATCTAGGATATTCTAAGCAAGGTAACATCAACCAATTATTCTCGTATTTCAACCTTAAGCAAATATGATATAGGGTTGATTACATTTTACAATCATACTTAAGCCCTGGGGAGATGAGGTATACTGCTCATACTCAAACCGACCATGATTACGTAAAGCATCGGTACCACACAAGGTCAATGGAAGAGTTAGACTCCACGACCTCAACCTTCTCGGTCACTACGAGATTATATGGCAGAGACATCATGTGTCAAACTACAATTAGCTTTCCAGGGTATATTGGCATCTTCTCTACAGAGTTATAGCTTGCAACATATACTCTCTTCAGGGTTATGGCCCATAGACAATGCCTGGTTTCATATCATGGAGTCATGGCCCGTAGCCATACTCATACTGGGTTATGGTCCGTAATTAATCCCATGCATAGGACATAGCCCATAGCCATTCCTATGGGGAATAAGGATATAATTTCCCAATTACTTCCACATATTCAAAAATATGTTCTCTGAGTTAAACTCGTTTTACCATTCAACAAATTCTGACGCTGATGGATCTATGGTCATGGCAACTACATTATATGATATCACTTGATTAATTAAGTGCTTTACCATATTCTTTTAGCATCAATCAAGTTACCAATCATCAATTATTTTAACAAATGCTACAATGAATGTGTAATACCATCAAGTATTTTTCAAGACTTATTAAAGCATTGGGATCTCAATCCCTCATCTCATCAGGGACATTCTCATTCTTTCACAAATACATCTTTATGATTATGGAAATTGGGTATTCAAACCTTCAGTTCAACATAGAACACTTGTTACCACTTATCAGGTAGTTAATGCCTTCAGGTCATCTGACCAAGGTAAACATGATACTTGCTACACAAGTATCTCACATGGCTCACAAGTCACATTACATCTCTTGTTACATCTCATTAGGAAAAAAAGCATGTTACGGCTCACAAGGCCCATTAATCATCTTAATAAATGAAACATCATAGCTCATACCTGGCTATGCTCAGCATCTCATGATACATGCATGGTTAGTACACATGATAATAGTTATATCAATTACATATCAGCACCATGCAATACAAAGTAACACCACTATACCCTTATTAGGGCTAGGGTTTCCCAATTCATGTCAATTAGGGATACTCATCCCATTCTAAAATTAGGGTTATGGTTAATCATCTCATTGCCCAAGATTATGGTTTCATGCACTATAACCCAAGATTAGGGTTTTACATACCTTCACCCTATATTAGGGTTAGAGTTTCAAATCACATTAGATCAGGGTATCACATCACATTACCCTGGATTATAGTTTCACACCTTATTACCCATTATTAGGGTTTCATATAACATATTCCCAAATTAGGGTTTCATGAAACATCCTCTTAATTAGGGTTTTTCATTATATTACCCTGAATCGGGATTTCTCATATCATCACCCTAGATTAGGGTTACACCATTACCCTAGATTAGGGTTTCACCTAGCATTGCCCTAAATTAGGGTTAGGTCTTATAAACCTTAACGATTAGGGTTTCATGATTTCTTTATCAAGGATCATACCCTAATTACATATTTTATTAATGTTGAAAGTGTTGAGGGTTAATCACTACATGATTATCACTCATGTATGAGTTCCTCTTTCTCATCCTCTCTAGGATGTTAATTACTCCAAACTTGATTAGATTGAATCAACTTGAATGAAGGGTTGGCATAGTGTTTTAGATGTTGCTTCCACAAACATCAAAGGTTAACCACTCTAAGGCACTACAAGAAAATTGGCTATTTGTGAAGGATGATTCCTTCACAAATGTACATTAACTCCTTCAAAAAAAAAATTCAGTTGAAGGGCATTCCTTCACAAAAAGTCCTACTCTAAAAGCCTCTTCACAAATACTTTGATGAGAGACTCTAGCCTTCACAAATACTATTTTGAAGGACTATTTGACCTTCATAAAAAAACTTCCCAGGCCTCCCAAATACATTTTTGAAGGCTAATTTCACAACTTTCAATGAGGTTCTAGGGCCTTCACAAATACTTTTTTTGAAGGACTATTTGACCTTCAAAAAAAGACTTACCAAGCCTCCCAAATATATTTGTGAAGGCTAATTTAACATCTTTCAATGAGGTTCTAGGGCCTTCACGAATATACTTAAGAATTACAATTATGATCTACATTTTCTTATTTGTCAATGAGGTTTTAGCTTTTTTATATTTCATGAAGTAATACATTTGTGGCTTCTATCAGGCACAAAGAATATTTTAACAAACTAATTTAGTTAATAAGACACAACAACCATAACAAATCACTCTTTTGAAACATTCTTTTTTATTTCACATAGAAAAATTGTTCATCACATAGGGGAGGACATGGGCCTTTTCCCCTTTAATCGATACAAATTTCACTATAAATATATATCTACATCTTGACTTTATCACTCGTTTAGCCAATGAACATCTTTGAAGAAGAGCACGTCCCAGGCAAAAGAGTTGCCTCTGTCCAACAGCAGCAATAATGTCTGCAGCACCGTGAGAATATACTCAACAAAGGAAAAAGATAGATAGAACCCAAAAAAACAACAATATAAGATACCATTGTCTGCAATTGCAGCAGCAACAGGTTCATCAGGATCACCAGAGTTGCCAATGCAAGTATTGCAACCATAACCAACAATTTGGAATCCTTGTTGGTTTAAATACGGCTGTAGACCACTGAGATAACAAATAAATGTGTTAATGATATATAACATAGATTGTTCGAAGATATCCTCATGTCAGATCTACCTTTTCAACAAATACTTAGTAACAACTCCAGACCCCGGTGCCAGGCTTGTCTTTATCCAGGGTTTGACCTGGACATAGAAGGAAACCCAGCACGACCAAAATCAAACATCAAGGTAACCATATGACATCATTTTCAAATAATTTAACAGAAAACAGGATAAGGACATATTATGATAATAAACCTACCTCTAGTCCTAATTCGTAGGCCTTCCTTGCTACTAAACCAGCACCAAGCATCACGCTAGGATTCGAAGTGTTAGTGCAACTAGTGATGGCAGCTATGACAACACTACCATGCTTTAGCTCCACAGACTGGCCATGAAAATCAAATTTGACAATTTTTTCATGTGATTCCTTTGGCACAGCAAAACCCTGTGAACAAAGTGATAGATATGATCTGAGGACTTCAAACATAACCAAAAAGGATGTCAGCGTTTGCAAAAAAATCAATCTACACTGAACTTCTACGGCTTGCAGTCAATCCCAAGAAGAAGGAAACTCGCTCAAAACAAACTACTTTAAATATGATTGTGACAGGGTAGTTCCACATCAAATGTCAAATAAAAAGGAGTGAGATAGTTCTTGCTTAAGGGAAATGAAAGGTAGCTAAAACAGATAGACAAAGAGGTTAACTTACTCTTGACTCAATACCAATGGGCCACAAGCCAATCACAATCATAAAAGATGCATTACTAAAATTATGAAGCTGAACCTAATCATATATTAGATATTATAACTTAGCAAAGTCATAGTTAGAGCTTACAAAGTTTTTTTTTGAGCTGGCGCACACCACTTTCATCGAATCTAAAACTTTGGGAGCATTCACACGTTGTGGTTCAATATAAGTTTCCTTTTTGACTTGATTATCTTCAAACTGAATTGCACAATAAGGAATATAGCCTTTGTCTTCAGATAAAAGAGAGAAATATGGCTGAGAGCATCCTTCAAGCTGGTCTGCCTTGATATTTTCCTCCGTCATTCCATCATCCTGCTCAAATACACGAGCTACAGCTTCAAGCTCCAGAATGTTACTCCTTGAGAAGACAACTCGATCACGATCACAGAGACACCTCATCTTCTTAAAGTCATGGTGGAAACATATATCATGTTCAAAGCAGTTGCACTTAACATAACCGACATAACAATCACGTTGGCATAATCCACATATTCCTGTACCCATAGAATTTGGAACTGCCCTATAAAGTGGAACGCTATTGTCAAGCAAAATACTGGGAGGAAACATGGTCGTCTTTCCCACGAGTACGTCAAAGGCAGCTACATCTCCATCAGTAGACAAAATTTTAGGAGTGTATACATGTTGTTCAACCACCTTTTCAAAATCAGTAGCTGCTTGGACGGGAATACCATACCAAGTTTTTGCTCCACCACAATGGTGATAATTGATGTTGTACAGATAATGATCCTCCACATGCCAGGCAAACATGCTGAAGAGCATTACTATGTAAAGCATGAGATCTGTTACTCCTGGAATTGGTTTATCAAAGAGACGCAATACATACTTTGGCAGCCGAGAAAGTATCTGGAAAAGAATTGATACGGAGTTAAAACAGCTAATATCAAAATTCCAATTAAATAGTGGTTAGTGTTCAGATAAACGAGGCATCAACTTTCTGACATGTATGCATACTGAAATACATAAACATGAGGAGCCAACACCTTCATATTTTACAAGTGTGAATTTATAATCTTTCAAGAAGAAAGACAAAAATAACCATATGTTGTCGCACCCTATCAATATAAGGATATAGAGACAATGTTAAGGAAACAAGCTTACTAGTTAGAGCTTACAAAGTTGAATGCAAAAGAAAAGATATATCGTTACCTTCCAACTCTACCACCAATACGCCCATGTGATTTAGATGAAAGTCTATGAGTATAATGAGCAGAGGCCCCAAATGTACTTGTTCCAAACTGCATAATGTAACCAAAGAGAAACATATTAAGCTGAACTATAAAATAATCAATACATTAGATCAAAAATATCATATGTGGGACATATTTGGAGTAACAACAATAGTCTCATGTAAAAAATAATAAACGATTATGATATTGACGTATTCAGCAAGATCTTTAAGTTCTTTTTAGTGGCTACATACAAGCACCGTAATAGCTTTCTGAACTGAAGCCCAATACAGTTAGCTATAATGCTCTTATTGATGCCTATGGATGTAAAGGGATGGTAGCAGAATCTGTAGAAGTACTACGTGAAATGGAAAAGGAGGGAACACCACCAGATGTAGTTACTATAAGCACCCTATTAGCTGCCTGTAGTCGCTGCAATAAGAAATTGAACACTGATTCTATCCTACTAGCTGCAAAGTCTCGAGGCATCAAACTGAACACAGTGGCATACAATTCTACTATTGGGAGTTATATGAATGTGGGAGACCATGGAAAAGCATTAAGGCTATACCGATCCATGAAAGAAAAGCATAATGAACCAGATTATGTCACATACATCATATTAATCAGTGGTTTTTGTAAATTGGGAAAATACAAAGAATCTCTTCAATTTTTTGATGACATGATACAAAAGAAGTTACCCTTATCCAATGAAGTAGGTTCTTCCGTCATTTGTGCTTACAGCAAGCAGGCAAACTATGTTATATTTGAAATTATATAATCATTAACGAATTGCAGTTTGACAGATTCTTCAATGCTTTTATTCAGGGTTTAATAACTGAAGTTGAATCTGTGTTGTCAACGATGTGGGCTACTAGCTGCAGACCAGATGCAGAGCAGAAATTATCCTAAATAAATAGTAACAAATCAACATAAAATTTGGGGGGCGTAAGAACTTCCCAAGAAATTCAGATGATTTAGAAACAACAACGTCTGGAGTTTCTCTATAAGCAAAGTTCTACTTCAGAGTTACTTGAGTACTAGTAATCTAGTCTCTAGAGTAGTACCATGTGTGACACCTACGTCAACTTGGTAGTAAGGTGCAGCTGGTTCATGCACAAACTTTCCTATAAATTAATAGAAAGAAACACCGAGATAACATGTTTCTTATACAACAAACAAGGGATACAATTCCTTACAAACTGAAGTATATATATTTACCATAGTTGAATGTTCAAAGTCATAGTTTTAGATGAAGTACATTTGCAAGGCATCTTCTTTTTCATGGTATGTAGTATATTGACAAGATAATGATTCAACAATATAAGTTTGCATGTTAACGAGTGTATACATTCCGTAATTTCTAGTCCTCGTTCCATATTGTATTAGTAAAGAAAATATCTTCAATTTTTTCTATGTCTAAATAGAAACAACTACAAGTGTCAAAATATTAATTTGAAGTTGTACCGAGTTAAAAAAATTGAGATCGCCTAATTTAGGTTATGTTAACAGAACCTAATTTGTTTTCAAAAGAAAAGAACATCCATTATTTTAGAACTATAAACATAAAGAAAATAACAACAATCCAATTCATTGTCCAATTAGCACGGTATGACGTACTCATCTTTTGATTCAAAAAAGCAACTTCACAATTCTACACCGTCTTAATCTTATCGATCAAATAGGCTCAAAAGAACACTTCATTGTTCTTTTTCTTGAAATAGAGGAGTTTAAGATCCAAAACGTATAACTCAATCGACAAATAAAAAAAATTAATAGTACCTTTATTCCTTGCACAAGATCATTGTTTTCTCTCTTAAGAAAGGGGCAGAAAGGGATCCAACTCGTGACTGTAGAAGGTCGACTCAAAAAGACGGAGTTAAAAGGAGAATGTCGGCTCAAATGATTGCTTAATTTAAGATTACATGGAGGACCATTGAAAGGGATGATAGACCATGAACGGCTGATAGACCACGAAAGCAAATTACTTTTTTGAGAATCTCGATCTGAAATCATAGCTTATGCAGTAGACAATTTTATGCAATATTATCTACACATCGACCCATCATAGTAAGCAATAGATATGTTGTCTCTGCTCAGAACCTGCCATGGTCCCTCTACCTATCGTCCTTGCTTGCCGACGATTAGTAATAGACAGTCCTACTGTAAATAGTATTGGGAGTGTTTGGGACAGAGCGGTGGTTGAGAATGATATGGAAACGACAGAGCACCCATCCGATTTTTCTATTACTCCAAAATTGGGTGAGTTTGGGAGGGAAAAAGTGGAGGGAAATCCTCAATATTACTAGTGAAGGGCGATCGAGTATTCTATTTGTAGTTGTGAGGGACCTATGTTTATAAAAGTAGGTTATTTCTTAAAAACTCGGTTGAGGGATTGACCTTCATATATGAGGGCCTATCCTTCAAAAATAGTCATTTTTAATGAAGGGTTTTTTTTCTTCACAATTGTCCTTCACAAGAAGCCTTATTTTTTGTAGTGAGGGTACTAAACATATAAGTACCTAGGAGTACAACCATTGTAATTATCTTTTTATATACATAATTAATAATCATGGGGTTAATTGATCTTTCATCACATTAGGGTTTAAGCATTTTTTGAATAATTTGTACCTTCAAACGGTTTTGAAACAAAAATGTCCCATTCGGTTTTGAAACCAAAACATCATTTTTAGTTTTGAAACCAAAACATCATTTTCGATTTTAATCAATTTACTCATTCAGTTTTGATCAATTTACCCATTTGGTTTGATCAATTTACCCATTCGATTTTGATCATTTTACCCATTTGGTTTTGATCAATTTACCCATTTGGTTTGATCAATTTACCCATTTGGTTTATTCAATTTACCCATTCAGTTTTGATCAATTTATCCATTTCGATTTTGAAACCAAAACATCCATTTCGGTTTTGAAACCAAAATATCCATTTTGGTTTTGAAACCAAAATATCCCATTCAATTTTGAAACCAAAACATCCATTTCAGTTTTGAAACCAAAACATTCATTTCGGTTTTGAAACCAAAATATCCCATATTCTTTGTTGAGGTGTGTGCTTAAGATGAAATAATCATCTTCAAGCTTGAAACCTTCCAAATCCATTGTGATTCTTGTGTTGATTTCAACAACTAATCAAAAGGAAATTGAGACAGAAGAAATGTTCAACACATGATGAATAAATGCAAGCAATAATGACATTTAAGGGTTCAAGTTATATAACCCGCCTTCAAAGTTGAATCCAAGATTCAAACTTCACTTCTTTAATGGTGAGTTAAGCTTCCTCAACTTCCCAAGGTCCGTCCTCAAGTCTTCGAGTGAAAAAAATGGCTACAGTTGAAGATTGAATGGAGAAAAGAAGAAAATAAGCATTGAATTTCGATTTTTACCATGAAATCAAGGTTGAAGATGATTAAGGAGCTCACCTATAGGTTGGGGTTCGTCCTCCTATTTATCCTAAGCTCCCTTGTGTTCGTCCAAAGCAAGGAGAGAAAGAAGAATTCGAAAAGAGTCTTCAAGTGGGTGGAAAATGAAGTGTATATAAGTGAATTTCAATGAGAGAGAAAGTGATATAATAATCCTTCAATTCCCCAAATTGGTGCCACTTATGCCCCTCACTTCCTTTCATAAAAAACATCATCCTCCCCTTCGAAATCCTCTTCTTTATCCATGAATTAAAAGAAAACAATTAAGCACCTTAATCAATTTAATAATAATATAAAAAAATTAGTGGATATTACTTTTTCTTTAACTAATTGAGTGGGCTCTCCACTCACTTAAGATATTTTGGTGATTTTGCAAGTCACAATGAAGTACCCACTTATATAAATTCAACCATCACATTTTTGGTTGAAGGGCACTTCCATTAATATTTTTATTTTTGCATTAAATTGAATTAGGGTTTCAACTACGCTTAAATCTTGATTATTTTAATATCAAGATTCTCTCTCCTCTAAAGTGACTCAAATGAGACACCCCTCTCATTTTATTTTCTCTACATGATGCCATGAAACATGAGGGACTCTCTAGAAGTGACAATTTGCATATTCGACCCTAGGTTTTGTGTAAATTGCACATAACACCAAAACTAGGTTTTAATGCACAAACATTGCTCAACAAGTTCTTTCTTGGTACTCAGGCTTCCACAAGCCATACATCTGCATCATTTTCATTATTATTATGTTTCAACCCTTGAGGAACATTTTATCATGTAACATTTGCAAGTGAACCCCTCAACTTGGGTAATTTGCACTTTAGTCCAAAATAGGCAAAACATTGTTTCAACATTATTCAAAAAGGACTCAAATTGAAACATAAGTTCCTCTTGGGCCTTAATTACTTTTCAAGAGATACGAGAAATCATATAATTAAATTTATTAAGAAAAAAATCTAGGGTTAAAGTATAACCCAGGGCAGGGATGTTACAAATTATCCACCCCTAATAAGGATGTCGTCCCCGAAATCAACAAGAGAAAAGAGAAGGGTACTTACTTCTCACCTCTTCCTCCAGCTCCCACGTATCTTCTTCAATGCCACGATGATACCAAAGAACTTTCAAAAGAACTATGTATTTCTTTTCAACTTTTTGATTCTTCTATCAAGAATCAACACATGTCCTTCTACATAAGATATATATTCATTTAACTCTACCTCCATAGGTTACAAAACTAACTCTGTGTCAGGATGACACTTTCTCAGCATGGACATATGGAACACTGGGTGCAATCTGTGTAGTTCAGGTGGCAACTCCAGCTTATAGGCTACTTTTCCAATCCGTTCAATGATTGGATAGGGCCCCATAAATCTAGGAGCTAAGTTACCCTTCTTCCCAAATCTAAGAACACCTTTCCAAGGTGAGACATTGAGATATACTCTGTCTCCAACTTGGAATCCTAAAGGTCTATGCCATTTATCAGCTTAAGATTTCTATCTATCCTATGCAACATTTAACTTTTGTTGGATTACTTCAATCTTCTCAGTTGTCTACTACACTAACTCAAGACCCAAAAAGTTGGTATTCTTCTATTTCAGACCAACATAACGGAGATCTACAACGTCTACCATATAATGCATCATATGGTTCCATGTCAATATTGTGCTGATAGTTATTATTATAAGCAAATTTTATCAAGCTCAGGTTAGATCCCAACTTCCTATAAACTGAAGGACACATGCTCTAAGAAAATCCTCCAAAGTTTGTATAGTCCTCTCCGATTGTCCATTTTGTTGGTATGTATGCCCATAGAGCAAGTCATATGATGATTGTAATGGGATACTTTGTAATTGATTTGAATAATAATATAAAGGCAATTTCCAATCTATATGTTTAAACTGTTTCTGAGATGATGGTGTAACATGATAGATGTCTAAAGATTGTTTTACTCAATGACGTATGCTTTTGGGTTGAGGACCTAAACGATGAGATCATACGGATGCTAAGAGTATTCTTTCTTGTTTAGTCCCTAGTCGGTTGTTATTGTGGAAATAACCATAGACATCAATAACACTAAAGACTAGATTGTGTGTTGGTTGATGACAGAATCTCATTAGTCATGATATGGTGATATCAAACCAAGCACATAGGTACCTGTTAGAGAACAAGGTACCGGACAGACCCACCGTGAGAGTGACACATGGAACCATGACTTGGTAGTCACAGTCAGCTCTCACAGTGATGGTGGTGAGTGTGATTCTTAGACCTAAAATCACTACACTCAACACATGTCGTTGGGTACACTTTGACATCATCAAACGCAGTCCTGAAACATGGGTTGTTATAAAGGTGATGATTGGGTGGCTTTGACACATGGGGCTTTTGAGGGGTGAGTGATAGATATGGGATTTGTCCCTCCTAAGGGAGTTTGATATCCTTGGCCACTTGATGAGTAGGATTGAGAAAGGCATGCGCATGCACGTGTGAATCAATATGTGATATTGATGTCATACACATCTCACTCGGTCTACTCTGAGATCAAGGAAATGAATGAACATTGACAGGATGACTGTTCCATGCCTCGAGTTCATTCTAGATATCAGTGACAAAGGAATTATACATTCACTGTAACACCATTCACGGATTGTAGGATGAAAGTTGTTCTCCAACTTTCTACTTTCACTTGGGTAGCAATGATGTGTGACTAGGCACCGCTCTTTGCTTGTGAAGTCATAAGTGTTATGGACTTTCACTGCCAACGTGAAATGGACCTGCAGGGTCACACACATAGGATTTAACCTGGAAGAGGAGTTTTGTCCACAAGCAATGTTTAGATTGATTACTAAAGGAGTTTAGTAGTTCAATTAAACACTCAATTAATCGATAGCTCAATATCATAGTGTTCAAGGTGTTGGATGAGTTGATTGGAGTATCAGATTGATTGAAATCGCATTTGACTGATTCTGCACAATCTGCACTCCCAACCGATCGGTTCATGTGATGAACCGCTCGGCTGAGGTTGCTGAACCGGTCGGCTCAATTGTTGAACCGATCGGCCCATGCATAGAGTGAAATGACCGGTTCAAGTGTTGAACCGATCGGTTCAGCTGGTGCAATCGAGCAACTTGGGAAAGTAGGATTGGTGAGAATTTTCCTTTCGTTTCAATTGCCCAATTTGATTGGGAATAATATTGGTATTCGATACCAATTGGGAAAGAAACAAGGAAAGTCAATCGGGAACCAATCTGGAACCCCAACCGACCGGTTCATGAGTGAACCAATCGGTTCAAGGGTCCCAAACGATCGGTTCAGTGGTGAACCGATCGGTTCAGGTCCCCAACCGATCGGTTCACTTGTGAACCGATCGGTTCAGGTTGCGAGATGGTTGCTTTTTGTGGAAAATCCCGAACCCTTCTACTCCTGCTTTAGTCCCGTATTGCCGGGCACAGAGAACCCTGTCCCATGACCCGCCTATATATAGGGGTATTGGGGGCTTCTCAGAGTACAACTCAGTGCAAGTTGATTGCTCTGCAAAGTTGTCGTTCTCTCTGGTTTTGGTAACCGAGAGAGAGCCCGAGCAAGTGCTTCCCGTAAAGGGAGGTGCAGCAAGGGAAGACAACTTCAGTTGCAGTCGACAGCAGGAGAGTGTGTTGGCGACTAGTACGTCAACAGGAGGGTGCGACTCCTTCCACTTCCTTGTGGGACAAGGAGAGTGGAGTTCCGGGT
>OY856413.1:1179808484-1179898484 GCA_963693085.1 Alisma plantago-aquatica | reverse complement strand
TCACATAACTTTGGGATATCAATCCCTCATTCTAGTATCATAGGATATCATCTCAACTAGGCACTAAGCCCTTGCCAGGTCCTAAGACTCATCACATCACACTTGTGATTCATTGTTATCTCATCATGCTTCATTGGGCATATAATCATTACGTATGCCAATCATCACTTATGCCACATCACATAAACTTGCCATACCAATCATTAGCTATTACATTCAGAGAGAGAATATGTTACAACACATTAAACACCTTTAAATAAAGCAAGCAATGCATCATAAGTTCTTTAATTTAAGATTTGACTTTATGCTTATTCCACATATGGTTCTCAAGCATCATTCTATCTCAATTCTCTAACCTTCACTACTTCCCATAAGTTGGATTGTATGAGGCTAAAAATTACACAATGTAACCAAGTATGAACATTCACATATTTATACTTTCCATGTTCCCTTATCGGGGTTTATAGCCAATATTTTATATCATTTAACTATCTTCATAGTATTCACTAATTATAACACCCAATTAATGCACAATGTTAATGTCATGTAATTAAGAGAGAGATAGAGTACAATATCATGCTTTATATTCATACATATTCAATAATATGACCAACCCTTAGAATCAGGGTCAATTCTTTTCACATATATCTGATTAGGTTTTTACATCATGGTTATTATCACCAAACCCTAAACACACCATTTCCACTTTCTTGGAACTGATTTAAGTTTGATCAAGATTAGTTAAGTATGACTATCTCATGGTTTCATCAACATTAGGTATCACCATTTCATAAATGCACATGTGTGTCATCTCTTTAAGTTATGTAAGGGTTACAACAACACATCATGCAAACACATTGACTATTGAACCAACATGATGTTTCATCATTATGTGACCCATATGTTATTACCCTACACAAGTTATCAACCATATTATCATCCTAAGGAATGTCAACCCTTTGATTATATAACTAGAAGGTTTTACTTCAAATATACACAAGGCACTTATTAGACCATTAAACTTGTTCACATGATTTATATGCAAAGCTAACACCCTTTAATTCCAACAAGGATCATCATTACTATCATGTACTCACATAGTGATCTCATTAACCTCTCTCACAAACTATGATAATGTATAAAGTAGCATAGAAGACACTTGCCATGGATTACAATCTTTCACTAAGGTGAGCACATGAGTCTTATCATCATTTGATGACAATTATCATATGGTTACTTTACCACTAGAACCCTACTTCTATAACCTTCCACCTTCTTGGAGAATTGTAGAGATACACATCATAATTAAGAATTACCCATTCATAGTCACTACATCTTAGATAGAACATGACACTATATATTGACTATATCCATGCACAAGGGTATAGATGTAACGACTACTCATTACTCATGTAACAACTAATAATTTTTCATGGCATCTCGATCTATACCCTAACTGTAGATATTATTTTTACCTTCAACTTAGAATATAGGCTAGACTCATCATGTGATATAGGATCTCCACCTTCTTAAAATGTCAGGATGGAATTAGCATAGGGTATCAGTTTATCATCAACCTAGGTATCAGTTCCATCATTTCTAAGGTGTGTCAGATCCTCATTCAAAAGGGTAGTATATCATCTTAGCTTTACTAGGTCATGTCACTCTCTTACTCAACAAGGTATGTCGGGCTTGGCATCAACAAGGTATTTCGATTTACCCCAACAAGGTGTCAGTTTAGCTCATCTTCATGTCAGTCTCTTACTCAACCAAGGGAATCTTGATTTAGCTTCACTCAGATGTGTCAACCACTTACTCCACAAAGTGTGTCAGCCTCTCTCCTATGGGAGGGTAACTCGGTCTAACACATACATGGTGTGTTAGATTCGCCTTATCAAGGTGTATTGTCCTAAACATTATCCTTGTGTCAGCCTTGACACCTCAAGATGATATTGGTTTTACAAGCAAAACATAGTGTATTTCCTTCTCCATATCTTGGTGCATCAGCCATAGCATCATAAAGTTTGATTTTTTAAGAACCATTGGGAGTGTCATATTAAGTATACTCTAAGGTATCTTCCTCACCACTATTTTGTGTGTCGGTCAAGGTGTGTCACCCATCACACTTGTGGCGGGTAAGGTATGTCGAGTTATTAAGGTTTGGGCATGTCGGGTTAGCTCCCCTACAACTTGTGAGGTTTAAGCTAGAAAAGTGTGTCAACTTTGTCATATTCAACCTTAGGATATCAGAAACTAGTTCAACCATTACCATGGTAGGAAAGCACAAGATATTGACAAAAAACTAAATGAGGTTTCTTCCTCAAATTAGTTCTCAAGACCATCATTAACTACTAACATATATGAGATGAACGATTTAGAGATGAGAAATAATATAGGCATATTTAAGAGTGAAAATAACAAAGAAGGCTAAGAGTTAGATAACCCGCCTTAGGAAGGTCTCCGTCAAGGGTTAAATATCCATGATTAATGCTCCAAAGCCCACATTTCTCAACTTGAAGATGATCCATCAAGAGTCCCAAACTCGACCTCAACCTTATCTCCAAGAAAGGAGAAGATGCCATGGTTATGATAGCTCAAGGAGGAAAGAAGGAAAGAAAGAACCACGACCTACTCTTCCTTTATTCAAGGTATAATCCATGTCCGAGAGGGGAAGAACAAGATGAAGAAGAAATCGTCACCAAGAAACATAACTCACCAAGATGGAATTTAGACCAAGAATCACCATGAGCAAGGAACTTGACCTCCCAAGGTCCATGGAGACTTATTCTATATGCTTAAGCTCCAAAGCTCATATAGCAAGAAGATAAGAACAAGAATGGATGAAATGGTTCACTTGTGTCAAGAAGGAGGGGTTTATATACTTGAAGGAAGAAAGAGAGATCAAAAGAGAGGTGTCACCGCCTTAAGAGTCTGGGTGACACTTGTCCACATGCAAAGGACACATGCAACCACTTAGATTGACATGTAAGATTATGGTGATATACTCTAGGTAGAGTATCGACATATTGCCTTTTTACTAAGGGTGCCACACCGCCAAACAGATACACTACACTACCTCAAACTGATACACTACATTCTAAGGTGAAAACACTCATTGTCCACAGGTCATTATCACTACTAAGGATGTCATCTCTTGCCTGAGATACAAACTAGACATACAACTCTTTATATATCTTATAAAAGATGTCAAACAAGAGAAAAAACACTATAGAGATGGTAAATTTCATGTTAACCCTTTTACTTTGGGAAAATTACAATTTAAACCAAAACAAGCACATAAAGCACAAGCATCATCCACAGAGGCTCAACTTGAAACTTAAGCTCTCCACAAGGCACCCTATAGAATCATCCTATCTCTTATAATGCTAAAGCAATAAGGGTACACTAAACATGTGAACATTGTCAAGATAACCACTCATCTTGGGTAAATTGCATTCTGGTCCAAAATAAGCAAACATTGCTCAAACATTATCCAAACAAAACCAATCTTGGAACATAAGTGTGTCACATGATTACAAACCTAAAAGGATTAGATTAAGGTTCTTAACAACTTACTTAGGCAAAAAATAATAGGGTTATACCAAAACCCATGTTAGGGTCATTACAAGTCATAAATCCCTAACACGAATTTTGTCCCTGAAATCCCAGGAGAAAGGAGATGGATATTACTCATGCATCACACCTTCAAACTTTCACATGACTTATTGATGTTAGGGCGATGTCATAAGACTTGAAAAATAAATTGTTATTCCATCCAAGGTCGACACATGATCTGTTGCACATGAAACATACTCAACTCATCCTTTCCATTATTGACTACAGAGTCAACCCTACACCAAGTGTTACTTTCTTAGACATATACTTATCCAACTTAGGTGTCAACTCTTTCTTATGTATATCACCTTCTCAAATTATAACATTGTAAGAAAAGATTCTCAAACTTGGAAGTTTAACATACCCTTCTCAAACCTCATCATGTCTCTTCCAAAGGAAGACTAGTGATGCACCATGTCATCCACTTGGGACCACAAGACCTACCATGCTTCCAATGTGCTAATTTGATCTACTGACTCGGCACAAAGATCATTTATGACTTGTACCAAATGGCATGCTACTATGCATACTACCAACTATACTTTCTCCTCAACTGATCTAGAGAGATTGAAAATCCTTCTCATCAATGTACCACCTTCTTGGAACCCTTCTTACTTGCAAACTTAATAGGTGTACTCCAAGGGATTGTACTCGACCTAATGAAATTTACCCAAGAAGACTTTACAACTGTGTCTTCAACCTATGCATCCTCATCGATGCCATCTTATGAAGTGCATAAACCCCTAACATATGATATTCATACCATAGGTTGAATACTTATAACCAGATTCATCCCAAAGTCCACCTTTGTATGTAGTCAAACACTTAATCATATTATCAAGAGGCATATCCTCAGGTCCACACAACTGGCACTTCTTGGATACTAGGATTCCTCACCTTGGTATCTATCATCACATCCACCCTTTGATGTTACTGCCAAACCCTAACATGTCAGAAGGGTCTTTCTAGTATCTTATAAGGTTCATAAAACATCACCATTCTCAGATGTCACCATTTTGGAAACTAAAGTCCAAGAACAACTGATACTTATCAGAGTATCCATCTTAAGATCACTTCTAAACCATGTACATCAAGTAAGACTCACTTGACTGCCACATCCTTGAAAGAAAATAACATAAGGAGTTACCAACTTCCTTGGTTATTACACAAGTTTTCCAACTATTCGTGTGTCATTTTAACTTGTTTTCACCTTATTTTCCTTGTTATTAGCATAGGAATTGTAAATATGATTACATGTCATTTCTCTTTCTTTAATTATTACTCTTCATGTTCATGAATGTTTCCTCATTTTACCACATTTTTCATCTTTACATCATGAAAAGGATCATTATTCTTTACATATTCTTTACTGAGAGGGGATCATATTTCTTGTTCCTTTTCACACATCTCGAGGATTACACTTTATAATTTCTTATACTGATAGGTTGGTCTGAGATTAACTCAGGTTGCATCTTATTTATTCATTATTCATTCTCATTTGTCTCCTTACTTCATTCTTGTTTTAGGAGTTCTCTTCATCTTAGGTGGATTTACACCTCGACTTACTTTACTAGAACATATTTATCTGTCTTTTTCTTCATACATTTCTTAATTATAGCTTCAAGAACGTCTCTTATCATATTCACACCTATATTTAGGTTTAATGGGTTGTATCTTTCTCTTTTAATAACCAAATATTGAATTTGTGCTAAGTTATGGTGCAGTTCTTATCTCTTTTTATAGTATGATGGAGGTATTAGAATCATGATTCATGATTTGTTATGCTATTTAGTTTGTTCAAAAATGGCTACTTGATCATATTAATCAAAGAGAAATCAATCTAAGAGTTCCATAATTACTTTTCCTTCAACATTTGAATACCTAGCTAGGGCACTCAAGTACTGCGATTAGGCAGTATGTACCATATTTTATATCATGTTCTTATCTTAGACACCATCCTAATCCTAGTCCTAGTGTCCATGTAGACTCAGTGAACCTAGAGCTATGATACCACCAAATGTGACACCCTTTGCCACACAAGGTGAGATTACTCAAAACTTAAACCATGATTAATCATTAACGATGAATTACTGAAAATGATAGGAAATTAAAACTGATTTGCAGAAAACATCATGAAATGAGATTTAATTACACAAGAGTCAATACGTGCATTTCATAACATATATTCAAAGTGCTACAACATTGTGCACCATCAACTTGCTACATGAGATAACAGTTCCACATGCATGTACATACCACCAAAGGCAGACAAGCCAAAAAACCACATATCGATCATCATGTCATCAAAACACATCGAGAACACCCAAAGGATCTGAGCATACATGGATGACACATATGACTCTACTAGTAATTGCACGTGATTTGCACATGACTCTCACGTATAAGAAATTAGTAAATTGTGAAAGTCACAACAATGGAGACAAATTGATAAAGAAAAATAGGAAAGATATAGTCCTTTATCATACTTTATTTTAATTTTTTTATTTCTCATTCTTATCAAGTATATGACTACAATATACAATAGTATTATGTAAGAAAACATTATAACTTCTCTTCTTTTCTCTAAAGCTTGTCTTTGTTTATTATAACTAAGAAATTTGATTGACTCCTAATTCCTTCCCCATTTTCTACTGATATATAAGTTTTTTTCACACCAATATGACCAATTAAGTTTTATTGATGATGATTTAATACTTTTTGTCCATAGTTCATTGATGCGATGATTTTGAGTCGCATTTATAGGCCTATTTGATAGGTGTTTTATGCATTTATTAGTCATTTTCATGGTTAATGTTGCATAATTCATTCACTTTGGTCTATGCTACTCCTTTATGTCAAATCCCCTTATTTCAAGCATTTTGAGTCTTAATTATTGAAAGAATATATTTTGTGTGGATTTATGTGGTTCCGTGTGTTAATTTCAGGAAAAATAAGTATATGTTGTCGTCGATACCATCGACGGTGGTCGATACCATCGACCGGACCACAGGTTGCCAGCCGCAAGGACCAGAAGAAAGTCGATACTATCGACAGGGATGTCGATGGTATCAAGATACCATCAGTTTGCTGGTGAGAAGTGCGTCAATACTATCGACCATAAAGTCGATACTATCAACTGGTGGAGCTACAGTGACACATAAAGACAAAACCTTCGCTACAGGTTAGTTGATACCATCGAACCGCGTCGATGGTATCGAGATGACATCAGGCGCACATACGAAAGAAAAGAAGAGTTGCCTCTATCACGCTAGGTCGATACCATCGACCCACGTCGATGGTATCGACACCGTCAGATATGTGTTTGTTTCATATTAATCTCAATCAGACGGCCGTGATTATTTTGCGACCTAATTCGGGAAATAAACCTAATGACGACGCCCTCGACTAAAGGAGGACGTCATTAGTTGCTGCACACATCCCGGAGAGTAAGGAGAGAAGAACGGAGCACGAGAGCATGCTCCAGCCAATCCGGACGCTGAAGAAGACGAATTTCACCACCGAAAGGCAACAGAACGCGGATTTCACGCCAAGGATCGATTGGACCTTCTCCGTTCAGGGTTTTAACCACTCAATCGCGTTTTTCTTCATGTTGCCCTTTTTCTTCTCCACTTTGTACTCTGAGATGAACATGCGGGGCTAATCCCCTTTGTCTTTACGACCAGGAGTAGCCTGGGGATTCATTATATGATGATTTTATAACAATAATTCATATCTTATCTCTTAAATCAGTGGTATAGCTTCATTTTCTCCAATATATTGTTATGCTTGATCACCATAATAATAATCTAATGCCCTTAATTGCTTTGAAAGAAGCATGCTTTAAAATCAGTTGACCCTTCTTCTGCGCTTGTTCAAAAAAGAGGCGGGTCGACTGATTTTGCTTCTTTGGTTTCTCTGGCTGCTAACCGCCCCGACCATGAAATGGAGTCAGGGGCGATTCCTTTAGTGGGCTTTAGCCCTATAAAAAATTTTAGCCAAAATTTTATGGTTGAAAAGAGACAGAATTTACATTAATTGACAAATCCCTTGAACAAGGTGGTGTAATATTTATGGTGGATACTGAGAGGTCGTTTTTAATGCACCTAGTTTAGGGTATAGGTTACTACGACGGTGGAACCGACCTTGACATAGGTAGTGAATTGTACCATGACAGTGGGTAATTCTGATTTCAGGCCACTACCCGGATAGAGAGATAAAATTGAGTAATTATATAGAATTTAATACAATGAAAATCCACGGTGAAACCGCAATCCTATAGATCTCCCTTTGAATTGATTAAACCAACAATTTAATCGATTTCTTGTTTTGTTTTATTTTTATTTTCTTTTAATTTTTAACAACTCTCAACTATTTAATCAGCTTAGCTGATCGTAAGTAGTTAGTAGGAGTCTCCGACGATTTCACGTATCCCTGAGTTTGACTCGGGCCTCACAAAGGCCTGTACTACTTTGACGCATTCACTTTCGTTTTTGCGCACGTTAATCTGTGTCATTCATCATGAAAATGTATATGACTATAATAGACAAAACTATTTTGTAAGTAAACATTGTAACTTTTCTTCTTTTCTCTACAACTTGTCTTTGTTTATTATAACCAAGCAGTTTAGTTGACTCCTCATTTCCTTCCCCATTTTACATTGGCATAGTTTTTTTTCACACCAATATGGCCAACTACGGTTTATTGATGATGTTTCATTATTTTATTGTACATAGTTCATCATTTTGTTTTGGGAAATGCTAAAGGAAATGTATTAAAGGATTTACTATATAGAGCGAGTATCTAGAAGACTAAAATCCTAGCAACAAACAAAACACACAAATGCAGGATTACTACTAAATTTCTAGTAGGCTCTAATTTAGCATTGAGTCTACAAAATAGCCCATATATGGAATTAGCATGCTATGTCAAAAGCAATCATGTCAATCAAGGAGTTCATCTGTCTCATGCTAACAATGTATGTATATGTTCATTGTAAATCTGAGAGAGAAACATATATTGGTTAGACATATTCCTAATAAGCGAAGCATTTGTTTGTCCTTGTTGAATTCCTATTAATATAGTCTACTTCTTATTTAAGACTTAATGGGTTGTGAGAACCCCAACTGTTCATAAGAGAAGAAGAAGTCCAGGCTTTTTTGAGTCTCTGCATCCAAAAAATATGGCTATTCATTTATTCTTTATTTGTGTACAACCTAGACATGGATTCTGCACTAACATCCTATGCTATTATAGTGTATTTAGTAGGGAGCCAACAAATAAGATATATGTATAGGAGGATGCTCTATTTGGGGCAATGGAACCTACCCATAATAGAACTAACCAAGGTACAATGATGTTAGTATTGGTGTAGATCCATGGTAAATAAATACCACAAGTGCATATACCATTATCTTCAACAATGTAAAAGTGTTGGATGAGCTCAAAATATTCACATGTTTGCCAAATATTGGAGGGTCTTTCACTTCCATTCACTATCATTTGGTTGTCATATTTAGTCTGCATGCATCTTGCCTAGATGTCATCTAGTGATAGAGGACATATATAGTATCTTAGTTTTTCCTACCTTCATGATGTCTTTGGGACTCACCACCTACAATCTACCATGGATATAAGGCTAATCCAAAATATCCCAAGCAATTTAATGTGATCTTCTACTATGACTAAGCTAGCTATAAGGCATTTGATGGAATTGATAAGAGATTAGCAATATCACACATATTAGCAAGAATCTCACTATATTTTGAATAATATATCTGACCAAAGCAAGTCGTCCATCCATGGAGATCCTTAGACCATGCCACATCTCAGCCTTGTCTTTGATCCTATCCTTACATATGTTGAAATATATTGATATTCCTTTTCTACCACCAGTCAGAATACTCGTATACTTCATAGAAAGGTGCACACTAGCTCATTCCCATTGTGATATTCAATATACCCTTCCTATTGTCACAATACTTTGAGAGGAAAACACAAAACTTAATTATGATGATATATAACCGGTTGATCTTTCCAAACTTAATAAATTCCCAATTGAACATCATCAACCTATTAGCATGCAACATAGGGCCATACCTTCATCAGATTTACCTTGAAAAGTTTTCCCTAGACTTTTTCATTCCCATCATCAATGAGGTTTGTCAAATCCTCCATCATAATGATGGAAAACATCAAGGAAAGAGGCTCCCCCTGACATAGCATGTTAGTTGAGTTGAAGAACAGAACATGACCTGGTCGATTATTATCAAGAAAGACCTTGTTTCCATACACATTCCTTTATTAAGTTGATCCATTGTTAAATGAAATTCATAGATGACATATTCAGACATCAGATGTTCTAATGAAAACAATCATAAGCCTTGCTTATGTCCAATTTCTTGTAAGATTTGGCAGTTGATTGTCCCACATTAAATTCACTAAAAAAATTACAGAAAAGAGAAAAAATCATCTATTTGTCTACAAAAAAACAAAACAATTTTGTTCTTCTCATGTGATAGAAAGGAATACAGGTTTGATCCTATTATCCATGAGCTCAAATATTACTTTCTATAGGACAAAAAACATGGATAAGAAAAACAAAAAAGCTGCAGTTAAGGCCAATTAATGATTTAGAGTACTTGACTTAATGCATAAATATATGTTAAACTAATATTATTTCCATAATTTGGGTATATTCTTTTGTAGTTCAATAAAATCATACATTTTGGCTAATTAGAACCTTAGTGTCTTTATCATGCATCATGGATTATGACTCATAGAAACTAATTTGTGGTATACGAAGAGTAAAAATGATTCACTTTCTTAACATCCATGATATATAGGAAAAGAAATTCCAAAATTTTCACAGTTGTTCTGACACTAATAAACTTTTACAATTATGTGAGTCGTCATTGCACACATATGATTCCATTTATGAAGAGAAAAAATATAAATAAAAAGTGATAGATGACTAAAAAATACATTTTTAGAATTATGGCTATCCTTAATTAGAATCATGTCATTTAGTTGGATAAATAAATAAAGTCCCCTAGACACATTTGATTTTAGAATTCCAATCGTAACTTTAATATTTCTAATTATTAACAATATAAACAACATCACTTTATAATTCCCAATAAGCTAAAAAGTATATCCCCATACTATAAACTCAAATTTATGGATATGTAACAAAAATGTAGAAATGGAAAACAAAGGGGATTCCTTTGAGTTTGTAATGAATGGAGTAATGCTCCCACTACCTACAAAGGATCATCATATTAGACAAAATTTATAATGATATGCTAATCTTTGAGGGGAGAACAAAAGGGAGATAGGTAGTGGAGAATTGATTAAAGTGGGATGCCAAATCATTGGGGATACCTCACTGACGAAAATTACAATCATCTATACAAGTTACAACTAAGCTAAACCAAAACTTGTATCTCATATTTGGAACTGAGTCACAGTGACAAGATACATAATTAACATAAGAAGGTAAATTTATATCCTTGTGTAGAGTGCATGAATTAAAAACTTCTAATTAGCTTATTAAATATTAGTTTATTATTGATAATATTGAACGATAAATGTATAGTATGCCGATTCGACATCACTCTCGATAAGATAATAATCACACATTTAGATCATGTGGTTTATATCATGACAAAGCATGACCATAAGTTTTAGGCGACATGAAATTTTTACAATAATTTACCCTATATTTTTTCTATTTGTGAAAAAGATATTATAAAATGAATACATAAAAATTTGCAAAAATATTATCTATAAATCAAATCAAACACTAACAAGTGATATTTATTGATCAAATACATCTTATATGTGGCCTAATGATAAGGTTGTTTTGACTTGGAAAATGATGTATTCTCACCCTTTTTCTATATTTTTATATACTTTTTATCATATGTATAGTTATTATATATTAGAGTTGGTTGAATCCTGATATTCAACGGGACAGTTATACACTTGTAGCTAGTCACTACGTGTATAACAAAACATGGCTACTTGAGGCTGCCTTTTCTTGTAAGTTGAAAGCTTTACCCAACATCTACCAATGTTACTAATCATTTTAGGTATGAGATGAAAGAAAAATAAAATTATAAATCCACCCAAACTACATGTGCGTTAATATTATGCCAATTAGCTACTACATTCTCATGCTTGACTCAATTTTAAAGGTATGAATATTATAAGTTTCTTAATTTTGAATTTAGTTTCATGATTCATTAAATTTTATTTTAGTGCACGTTGCCTCTATGTAACAATGAACTTGCTAACTGTAGATGATAATTTAGGTGAGATCATAGATGAAGAATTTGGTAATATGGAAATTAAGGCAGTGGATGCTGACACTTTACATTTCAAAAATGTTTATATATCAATATCTAATCTAATAATCAAGTAGGAATTATGTGGTAAAGATGCTAGAAGATGAGATTTTGTGTCCATAAGGGATGATACCATGGACTACATATACAAATTTATGAACAAGTCTGGTCTTTGGAATCAATTCGGTAGTAATGCCTTGCAAGCCATACATAAACGTCACAAGTACATCACATATGATTAAAATGGTTAGTGGCAAAATTATGACTTAAACCAAAAAGTGAATATCTATCTACCTTTGTATTGGAATCCTATATAAACTCCACACGAGACATTATTGGATGGCATGCTATTGTGACTCAAATGATTGAAGTAATGTTGATAAATAGACAAACAAAAACTTGCTATTAGTTCGGCCAAATCATGTCCCTTTAGGCTCCCTTAGGAGGAAAATAATAAACTATCATTGTTGCGATGACATATATATGAGTCAACTTTGAGACTATGTTTTCAATCTAGTGAGTACCCTACATTAAAGGGAAATATGTGAAGGGGAAAAATATAAGCATGCATTTATTGTTACTGATATGCAATTTTCTAATTACCAAATGTGGTTAGTTAAACACATATAACAGCTAATAACTTCATATTCTTTGAATGTATTCGACATGAATGGATGCCTCACGTATTGTAAGCACTTCAAAAATAATAATCATTTATAAATGGAATAAGATGCTTGCTTAAAACAGTCTAATAGAGTAACTATAACTCGGAAAAAAAAGTAATTAACTTGCTTGTTTGATTGGTCTTTAGCCATCTGAAGTGCTAATGTATGACTTCTTCGTAAGCGTTATTGGTTCCTCACGTCCGAATGATGTATATCTTAATAGAGTGATGCCCTGCAACATCATTTGACGTGTAAACGATTATTGATACCTGTAGATGAACATTAAATCTAGATGGCATCATTTTCAATTGACCAGAGGTTTCGTACCACTTTTATCTACACTTTGGGCACGTTTGGTTTGAAGGGTTAAGATGGATTTTACGGAATACAGCATTCCCATAGTCCCAGTAAAAAGAATTTCTGATTTCAAAAGTTCCTGTAGCACTTGATATTATGTTTGGTTGACCAGTACTGTAGTGACGGACGGGACGGCACACGTAGCTGTTTCAATTCCAACAGCAGCATAAAATTGTGGCCGTCACGCTGGATTTTGGCGCCCAGTCATTTTGAGAAGGGCTCCGTCCTCCGGCACTTGTACTTCGTCGAAAAGTATTGGATGGCTTACAATTCCCGGCTCCTACAAATCAAATGTAAGATTTACGTTTCCGGATCACAAAATGCAATCCAGTCCGGCCAGATACAGCTTACCAAACGTGCCCTTTGTGTATTGCTCTTCCGGATGGAGGCTATACAAGATTAATGCTTGGGGTAGCGTCGACAGTCATAGCCAACAAAGTCCCAACGCTGACTAATAATCGTTGTGAGCATTTCATCCAATGAGAATTAAGTGTTGATTAGTCTCTTCCGGTCGTTGCTATAGTAGCAACAAAGACCAAAGAAAAAAATACAGTCATCTCCTCCGATGAGAATTAAGTGTTGATTGGTCTCTCTTCCTATTGTTTCTATAGTTGCAACTATTTTCTTCTCTTTAACGTGCTGAAATGTCTGTACAAGATTATCTTTATGCTGTTCGGTGAATGTTTGTTGCTTAAGGTCCCCCGAGTTTTAACGCTCTCCCCTCGTGTAGAAGCTGATTTTTGCGAAATATGACAGCGTTGTGGAGTTTTTTTCTTTTCTTTGATCAGATGCACCACAGCCGAACCCCAATGGAAATGATGGACGATTAGGAGTGGGACGACGGCGAAATATTAGGTTATAGGCGGTCTGTCAGTTTGGTCTTGAAAGATTGAAAAGCCTAACGCTAAAATAGAAATAGGGAGCGAGTTAGGGGTTAGATTGGAACAAGGATTATAGAAATTTAGAGTCCAACTTTAGTAGATAACAGGGTGAACGAGAACAAAGAGTCCAGATTTTGTGGAGAACTGGGTGGATGGAAACGAGTAGTGACATTTAGTAGAGTAGATAATAGATTACTAGACACTATCAATATACCGTCATCGACTTATGTCCTCAGATATCCAATTTTTAGCTTGGCATGGACGTCCACCTAATAGATATATAACCAACGGGGTGAGAAAGAGGTCTCACCAAGAGATATAACTCTCTGCCAACTCTATTATTATCACAGATAACTAAGCAGAAAGGAATATTATTATAAGATGAGTAGATTCAGTAAACTCTCTTAAGCAGAGCAACTATCACTTATTTAAGTAGATAATATTTATTCCTAAAAAGAAATATGAAGAACATGTATAACTGTTACAAACTAAGCAGTATAAAAGAAAAGCAAGGCCTCATCTAATGTTCTCATATTTGATCATATACAAGTATACTACACATATGATTACTTATTTCATTATGCCCTGAGGATTTGAGTTGTACCACCGAAATCCAACTGACCACTATGAAGTCAAAAAAAAATGCCATACAAGGTCTAGTGGAAGAGCCAGAATCCATGAAATCACCAATCCTCATCTTCGGTACACGAGTACACCGTAGAGACATATCCGTCAACTGCAACTAGTGACATATAGTCAAGCTGTGAAAATCCTAGCCCGCCTTGGTATAGGTCACGACGCTTGTGAAATTAAGCTACGGCCTGCAGCCGCACTCCTCTAGGGTATGGTCCGTAGACAATCCTATATCACATATCACTGAGCTAGGACCTGAAGTCACACTCTTACAAGGGTATGGCCCGCAGCCAATCATGTGTCACATATCACTTATATCACAAATCTAAAGGCATGATCTGAGGCTCATGCATGGCCAAAGTCACCCTCAATTGCTTGATATTAGGGTACCAAGATGTCGTCACATACTCAACAGTATGCACTTCGAGTTTCCTGTAGGAGGTACTTGTTGGATCTAAGGGCTCTAGAGGAGGGTGAATAGAGCTACAAAATTTCTCACCAAATAGATTAGACCTTCAAATTAAATTAATTAGGAGCAATATCTAGATGGAAAATTGAAGTCCTAACTAACAACCACATCAATGATGAGAGAGATTGATAATAAGTACTTGACAAAGGGATGTAGAGTGGTTCCACACTTCAAACTAGAAGTGAGTCAGTCCACTACCTAGAGAGGTCAACCTCTAGGACTTTGCAAGTGTTTTTCTCTATTATATCACCACAGAGATTACAGAAAAAAAACCACCAAAGGACTTACCCATCCAATCATAAGGAGATCTCCACCTTCACAAGGAGCTTACCCACTTAGCTTGAATCTTTAGCCTTCTCCTAGGTCTTACCCATTCAAACTCAAGTCTTCAGCCTTAAAGGACTTTTCTTCTCCTCTTGGATCTTCTGCCTTTCCCTTCTCCTTCACCTAGAGAAGATCACCACCTCTTCATCAACCTTGAAGAGGACCAACAACAACTCTTTCACTCGATGGAGCTTGCTTCCTTCAGCTTTTCTTCATGGAAGAAGGGGATAGGGAAGTAGTGGAAGATTAAGAGCTTTACATGCACGTGGAGCTCTCTTACAATAATCCTAACTCTAACTCACTCACAAATCATGAAATGAAGTGTAAACTAGAGAGAGAAAGGGGCTCAAGGGGTGGTAGTACACTCAACTATAGAAAGGACCTTGTATGTAGTGAATGAGCAACCTTGGAATGAACTCCAAGTGGTCCTATTTATAGTTGGAGGTGCTCCCTTGAGTTGGGAACGCTTAGGGTCGAATTATAGCCATTTTTACAAAAGGAAACATATCTATTTTTATCCAAACAAGTCATCAACAGTTAGAATCACTTTTTTTGTGTTTTTCGTACATGACATTCGGTCGAGATTCATTAAAGGCAACTTGACTGATCGGCTAAAAGAAAAACTCAATTTCCAAACCATCGGTCGAGTTTGTCCTAGGAAAATTCGACCCAGCAATGAACATAGCATTTGGTGAGTAACCCGATTAGTCGAGTTTTGTGTATGCACAACTCGACTGATGCACTCTCCCAAAAATTGATCTAGGGGATCAGTCCAGATTGAAACTCAACTGATCAATAGCCTTTGATCGATTTTCTAAAGCACTTAATAAGTAATTAAATTTGGTACTAAGTGTCCCACATATTTTTCTCATCTTAGGTACAAGTCATATGATCAATACAAGTGATTATAAAATTCTTCGAAGGTCATTTATATGGATCTCCTAATTAGCACACTTGCATTACTTTTGACTTGAACTTTGACAAGCTAGGGCTTGTGTAATATGATCATTTTCATGTACCTAACACCTGAAATCAATCTTGAATACACATATTAGATACATATGAATGGAATGATTAAGTCATTATCAAAATATGGACAATGTATAACCTCTAGGTCAACATTCTCCTCCTTTTTGACAATCACAAACCATTCCTCAAACATGTTGAACAAGGATATTGACATTATACCTTTTCCTTGTGAATTAGAGGGATACAAGATTTGAACAATGTGAATTGCTCCCCCTCAATCTATGCTTACTTCAACCTACATAGTTAGTCTATCTACACAAAGCAATTATAGCATACATATACTATATGGCCCTTTGCAAGTCACATGATAAAGTCAATAATGAACAAGAAAGGATCTCAGAAGCACTTAACAACAATATGAAAGAGAATAGCAATATGATTGAGTTGTAAGATATTGAAAATTCTCTCCCCCTTTTGACATTTTCAAAAAGGAAGGTGGGTACAAGAGCATACAAATAGGTCTTCTCCAAACACAATCAAGCATATATTCAAACATGCAATCTCATATCATATATCAACCAGAGATGAAAGAAACACACAAGCTAATTCATAATAAAAATATGGTGAAATATGGCACCAATGCAGAATATATAACCGATCATAGAGCAAAAGTGCACACAACATAGATTACAATCCAAAACATGTTCTCGTAAAACAAATACAAATGGGAAACAATGAAAGCTACATACAAAATAGTACATTTCATATTATGCACCCAGATGCTTCTAATACAAAATAGCCTAGAAAGATATATAAGATCAGTAAATTGGACTAAAAAATAAGAACATCTAGACATATAAGCTATCTATGTCAACATCATCATCATCCTCGGCATCGGGCTCGTAGTCGACGTCTCCATATGAAGGTGAAGCAGCAGCAGCACCTTCATCATCGGAGTCACCAGCAAAGCCATCAGATCCATTATCATCAGATGCATCCTCACCATCACTGTCGTCCTCATCAGTAGCAGCAGTCGCAGCATCAACCTGGTCAGACATCTCCTCATCCACAGAAGGACCGAAGCCACGACTGGGCCAATGAGCATTATACTCATCCCAAGTCATACCAAGAGCATATAGCTCATTAGCCTGGGGGAAGGAGGGAGTAGAATCACCCAGACTGGAAAGCAGGGTGGCCAAGGGGCCAACAGGCAAAGGCAAGAAAATGGAAGAAGAACCACCAGTAGTCGAGGGTGTGGGAGCAACAACGGAAGGCTTGGGGATAGGGTAGTACTGATGATATGCATATGATGCCTAGTCACTATCGGGGTAAGGTTGGTAGGTGGGGTATGGGTGTGCACAGGACAAGTTCATGTTTGACATGATTGAACATTAATCCTGGTGCGGGTTCTCCTGGACCTAGAAGTTGTATGCCTGTTGGTGAATCATTTAACCCAAGAGGGTTTCATTGGATACATGGAATGAGGCACCGCTAGGTCAGGGTGGTTGAGGAGGTGGAGGAGCTCAGGTAGAGGCAGAGGTAGGTGCAGTAGAGGCAGAGGATGAGGGTGAAGCATCGGGTGTGGTTGAGGATAGGATAGGCACGTACTTCTGAATTGTGGTCTCACTGATGCATACTCCCTTCCTCGAAAGTATGTAGTGGAAGTCAGAAAAGAGTGATTTCTTAGTGGTGAATTGGAATAAACCACAAATCAGGAATGGATAAGGTGGATGGGTGCCACAAGTTTTCTTATCAGTGTCAAACTAGGTCATATGATGTAGAATATATCTAGACCACTTGACTCTGACATTCTTAAGGATGTAGTACACTATGACCACGGTGTTCTCTGCAATATCCGTTTGAGTTTTCTTTGGATGGATGTTACCGTTGACCCCTAGGGCTAATATACACTTCTTGAGATCAAGGGAGGAGGAGGGTAGGGTGCTCTTCTTCTTATAGGGAACATCAGGTTTCTTTAGATAGTGATGGATATTAGGGAGAGTGATTTCATTCTACTTGTAGAAATCCTCAGGATCCAAAAGGTCAAAATACTCATCGTAATCCTTGCGCCAGGTGTCATTCTCATCTTTACATGAAAAGAAAACATTTAGGATGTCCTTAGAGATTTGAAAATTCTTCTCGACAATTGTGGAAGTAAGGATCACTTGAGTATTCAGTGGGGGCACAAGGGTGTCACAATTCCAATGCAAATTTGCATAGAATTTGTGAACTACTTTTGTTCTTGTAAGAGAATTATGAAAGAAATCACACTCGATAGCCAGGGCAGATAGGTGATGAATGGATAACAACATTGCCACTTGATCGATGATAGATTGACGCCTAGGAATAGGCTCAAACAAGGCTCTAAAAGGAAAAGGGCTCCTAGGAAGAAGGTCCTTATATATATTTACAGCCTTTATTGATATAAAAAGAGTCTCATCAAATGGAATCAAGTGAGAGGATGAAGAAGATGATGGTGCATTTCTAGGGGTGGATCTCTTTCTTTTATGAGAAGCCATGGAGGCATAAAAAATAGAAGAAGAGAGAAAACACACAAAACAAACCACCAAAACTGTTCACACACTAAGGTTGAGCAAGGGGGAAGGTCTAGGGTAGTCTATCTAGGTCGGATCAGGGCTAGGAAAGGGAAGGTAAGGTCTGGGGTTGATATCTTAGGGCTAGAAGAAGGGGAATCGGTCAGCTATTCTCTAGTTGGTAGGGAGAACAGTCGGTCGAATCCAACTTAAGTTGGCTTCAACCTACTGATCGGTTGAGTTCTGAGAATCAAAAACTCGACTAATTGGTCCATTTCAGAATAGCTCTCTTCCATGGATCGGTCGAGTTTGTCCTGGGGGAAACTCGATCGATGGTCAACCTGACCTAAACTCATAAAAATTTATTTCTATCCATTTGCATGATAGATAAATTTATTTTTTTAAGTCCATTATGTAATTTGAACATACTTATGCACATATCACTCATCAATGGGTACTATTTTGTAATAAACAAGCATTTATAAAAAAAATACCCAAAAACAAGAGAAAACAAGGCAAGATGAACTTGAAAAAGCAATTCTAAGAACTCAAAAATTGATCAAGATAGATCCAAAACATATAGGATAGATGATTACTAGGTAGAAGGCATATCAGATTCATCCAAAGTAGTTATAAGCAATTTTGATCTAATAAAATTAATTTCTCTCTAGCTAAAGGTTTAGTGAAAATGTCCGCCAACTAATTTTCTGTGTCCACATGCGTGATATAAATATCCTTCTTGGCAATGTGATCACAAAGAAAGTGATGTCGAATGTCTATATGTTTAGCTCTACTATGCAATATAGTATTATAAGACAGGTTAATTGCACTAGTATTATCACATTAGATAGGAGAAGCATCAAAATGAATTTTAAAGTCTTAAAGCATTTGCTTCATCCATAGGACCTGGGTACAACAACTCTCGGCTGCAATGTACCCAACCTTGATGGTTGATAATGCCACAATGCTCTATGTTTTGGAGAACCAAGACACCAAGAATGGTCCTAGGAGGAAACAAGTGCCACTTGTACACTTTCTGTCAATCAAACATCCTGCACAATCAGAATCACTATAGGTAGTAAGAGTAAAGTCTCTTGACTTGGGATACCATAGTAAAAAATTTTGAGTTTTAGCTAGGTACCTTAGAATCCTCTTAATAACTATAAGATGATATTTCTTATGATTTGATTGAAATCTAGAACACAAGCCAACACTAAACATTATGTCAGGTCTAGAGGTAGTTAAGTAAAGTAAACTTCCAATCATACCTCTATAGAGCTTCTCATCTACCTTCTCACCTTCTTCATCTTTATCAAGTTTTACGGTGTTTGACCTGGGTGTGTCCATCGGCTTGGTATTCTCCATCCCAAAGCGCTTAAGTAGTTCACTTGTGTACTTGACTTGGTTGACGAATTTCCCATCTTTTGTTTGTTTAGTTTGAAAGCCAAGGAAGAAAGTAATCTCACCCATCATACTCATTTCAAATTCACTCTGCATAAGATCACTAAATTATTTGCAAAGATCAAGGTTAGTTTTGCCAAAAATGATATCATCAACATATATTTGAATGATAAGAAAATTATTAGAAGTATGATTTAGAAACAATGTAGAATCCACTTAGCACATGGTGTAGCCATGGTCTAGCAAAGAGTTCTTTAATTTCTCATTTCAAGCCCTTGGTGCTTGTTTGAGTCCATAGAGAGCTTTTTGCAACAACAAAATATGGTTAGGTAGATTATCATTTTCAAAGTCAGGAGGTTGTACAAGATACACTTGCTTCTCAATTGTACCATTAAAAAATGCACTTTTAACATCCATTTGATACAAAAGAAATTTTTTATGAGTAGCAAAAGAAAGAAACATATGAATGGACTCAAGACTAGCTACAAGTGCATAAGTTTCTTCAAAGTCAATACCTTCCTATTGATTGTAGCCTTGAGCCACTAACCTTGCTTCATTTCTTACCACATTCCCACTTTCATCTATCTTGTTGCGGTAGACCCATTTGGTGGCAATGATTTTTCTATCACTTGGTCTTGGCACAAGGGTCCAAACTTTGTTCTTCTCAAATTGTTCCAGCTCCTCTTGCATAGCTAGGATCCATTCTTCATCCCCAAGAGCTTCCTTGACATCTTTAGGCTCTAGTTGTGAGATGAAGGCGTTATTGGCTTTTTATCTGTTAAATGCAGCCCACGTCTTCACTCTCTCAAACGTATCACCTAAAATTAGCTCCTTAGGATCATTCCTTGCAAATCGGGGAGTTGGATCCTTCTTTTCATCATCTTTTTCTTCTTCTTGAGCAGCCACAGTTTTTCTCTTTTGGGTGATGTTGAGTTCTTTAAGAATAGGAATTACTTCATCTGCAACATCATCATTTGAAACAATATATTTGGGAATAGAGGGGTTAGTCTCAATAAACTTTAAATTCTTGTACTTTAGCAAGATCAATATTATAAACTTTATATGCCTTTCTAGTAGTTATGTAGCAAGGAAGAAAGCCTTATACAAGTTTGGATCAATCTTGTCAAGAGAATCCATCATGTTTAAAACAAAACAAGGACATCCAAAAATGTGAAAATACTTGATAGAAGGCTTCCTACCACACCATAGTTTATAGGGGGTTTTCTTAAGCGATGGATGTGTGAAAACATAGTTTTGCACATAACAAGAGGTACTAACAGCTTCAGCCCAAAACTTCTTAGGAGTATCAAACTCAAGAAGCATGGTCCTAGCCATCTCCTGTAGGGACCTTATATTCCTCTGTACAACCCCATTTTGTGGAGGTGTTCGAGGTGAAGAAAAGTTGTATGCATAACCCGATTCGTGACAAAAATGCTCAAAAATGTCATTTTCAAATTCTCCCCCATGGTCACTATGGATGGAAATAATCAGGAAAGAAGCTTCATTCTCAACTAGTTTACAAAAACTAGAGAAAACATCAAGCGTAGCACTCTTTGAAACAAGAAAGAAGGTCCAAGTATATCTAGAGAAATCATCGACAATAATAAGGCAATACTTGGAATCACGAAGTGATTGCATTCTCATTGGTCCAAATAGATCAATATGAAGAAGCTAAAGAGTTTTCTTAGTGCTAAGGACTCCTTTGGGTTTGAAGGACTTGGTTTGCTTTCCTTGTGTACATGGTTGGCAATCCTCATCCTTTTCAAAATCCAATTTAGGAAGTCGCTTGACTAAGTCCTTTTTTCTCAACTTCTTTAATTGATGCATATTTACATGACCAAGCCGACGGTGCCAAAGATGAACATCGTTTGAATTGGATACAAGGCATCTACCAACCATAGTCTTAATAGAGTTAAGAACAATAGCATAAAGATTACCTCTTCAAGATCCCTTATATATAACTTGGTAGCTGAGGGAATCTAAAATCAAGCATGCAAAAGGAGTAAAAAGAGCAAGGTAACCATTATGACAAAGTGGACTAACACTTATTAAATTGTGAGGTATACCATCCACAAACAGAACATTCTTAATGCATCAGGATTCACCTACATCACCCTCACCTTTGACTTTACCTTTCTTATTGTCCCCAAAGGTGATGGATCCTCCTTTATTCTATGTGAAATTGTTGAAATAGCTTACATCACCTGTCATGTGATTTGTGTAGCCACTATCAACAATCCATCTATATTTTCCTTGCAAGAAAGGAGAATGTCAGATCCCAACTCAAACTTTGGGATCTGGAGTTAGCTTGGGGACCCATTTAATCTTTGGGTTGGTCCCCTTAGGCTTTTAAGGATAATAAGTAGAATAATGGTCATCACATTTGCAATAAGAACAAACCATAAGATTCTTAGTGCCCAAATATTCTACTATAAAGAAAGAGATCTCCTTTCTCTTTTTCTTACCTTTGGCCTTGCGTTTCCCCTTGAGGCTCCCCCTTCAAATCCCAAACCACTAGTACCCCTTTGTTGGGTAGAATGATCAAGGATTTCAATTAGGGAATTTTCCCTTTGAGGAATTTCTAAAGGGATGCTCTTAATATATGGTTATCATTATTTAATTAAACAATAGTAGAAGATAAACTAGATATATCATCCCTAGAATGCAAAAGGCCAGCCTCAAGACATAAATCTTTAGTAAGATATGAATCTTTTTCAAGAGAGATGGCAGCCATATCAACACTAGGCAACAAAGGTCTAGAAGACAAATTATTTACTTGACTAAGCAACGTAGCATTTTTAGATTTCAGCATTTGAATCTCTTTGAGATTAACATCTCTCTCTTCTCTACGAGCATCAATAAGAAATTTAAATTCCACATTTTCAATTTTAAGCAATTCAAGTTCTTTTAGGCAATTTTGGTTCTCTTCCTTAAGTTTTTCCATGTTCTTAACGTAGATACCATTCTCAACTTCAACCCCATTGTATTGGAGCTCAAGATCAAGGTATTGCCCTTGCAAGTTATCAATACTCTCAAGATTGGTTTTCTGTTGCCCTTGCAAGTTATCAATACTCTCAAGATTGGTTTTCTCATTCAATTCCAAAATTTTAAGCTTAGTATAAAGATCATCAATGATTTTTCCAAACTATTTTTTTTTAGATTTACATTTAGCAAAAGATGAATGGGTAGTGACAAGCATGTCAATAATAGCTTCTTTAGGCATTTAATGCAAGCTTACCTCACCAATGAATTCAATTGTATAGGCCACGAGGGAAATGTATCACTCTCCATCTTCTTCGGAGCTAGAGATGCTTGAAGATGAAGCCTCTGAAGCCGCATTTGCGGCATTCTTGTGTCTCTTTTCCTTCTTATCCTTCCTCTTATGCTTGCTCTCCTTCTTATAACCCCCATTTTTCCTTGAGCTGCTCTTTTGGTGAGTCTTTCTTGACTTTGGACATTCACTCTTGTAGTGCCCCTTTTGTCCACACTTGTAGAATCTTAGAGTAGAGGAGGAGGGGGCTTGCTTTCCCTTGAAGTGTTTGCCCTTGATGTAGTTTGCTTCATACTCACTATGGCCTTCATCTTCACTAGAGGAGGGAGTCTGGCAAGCAAGTTGTTGTTGAAGGATGACAACTTCCACTTGTGCTTTAAAAGTACTATCTTGGATCTTCTTGGCTTCCTTCTCTTCTTGCTTGGATTCTTCTTCTTGCTTGTCAAGTCTAGGCTCATGGGCTTGAAGATTTCTAATGAGTTGTTCAGTTGGAATGTACGCAAGGCTCGTTACTTATTCAATGGAGGTGACCTTTGACTCCCATCTATTTGGAAGAGTTCTCAATATCATAGAGTTTATGACACCTCTTTCCAAAGGAGTGCCCAAAGCAGCCAGTCCATTGACAATGACATTAAACCTTGAGTACATCTCTGCAATGCCTTATTTGTTTCCCATCTTGAAGTTCTCTAGGAGACTACCCAACATGTATAACTTTGCCTCCTTCACTTGCTTTGTGCCTTCATATGTGATGCACAGCTTGTACCAAATATCATAGGTGGTATCCCATGATGAGATCAAGTTGAACTCCATGGGAGTGAGGGATGCATAGAGGATGCTAATGGCCTTTGCATTTAGTTGAGCTTCTTTGAGAGTAGCTTCACTCCATGTAGAAACTTCTCTGGTTGGCTCTTTGTAAGGTGTGATCATCACCTTCCACATGTCAAAGTTCAACCCTTGAATGTAGAACAACATTCTTCTCTTCCAATACAGAAAGTCGGTGTCGTCAAAGACTAGAGGAAGCATGGAGAAGCCTCCCTCTAGGTTGAGTGAACCAAGTAGGTTGTCGCCCATCTTCTCATCTCGTGGGAGATTGTTGGATAAGATCCTTAGCTCTGATACCACTTGTTGGATCTAAGGGCTCTAGGGGGGTGAATAGAGCTAAAAAAATTCTCACCAAACAGATTAGACCTTCAAATTAAATCAATTATGAGAAATTGCTAGATGGCAATTTGAATTCCTAACTGAAAACCACAGCAAGCATGAGTGAGATTGATATCAAGCACTTGACAAAGGGATGTAGAGTGGTTCCACACTTCAAACTAGTAGAATAACGACCCCGCCTCCCAGTAACCCCCAATTAAGGGAGACCCGAAGGTCAGAGCCATTAATCAATTTACAGGATCAAAGGTTCAACATATAATCAACTATAATTATGAAATTCTACTAACTAAACTGGAATTGGGTACAAAAATTAAAACTTTTACTTACCTTTATAAAACTTGGAAATCTAACTATCCACAGCTCGAAATACTCTATCTAATCCTCCTTGCACTTTATTTCTTAATTTCACGATGTGTCACTTTACTGTTTGTGTTTTTCAGGATCTTACCTAAAACGCCGAAAAACAAAACATTGATCAGCAATTGCAGCTATGTGGAGGCAACCGAAATTTCACAATTAAGTCTAACAATCTAAGTATTGCAATCAAGATAATTATCCAGTCAATTTACATTTTCCATGTGCCCATCCCCACCACTTTTTCCCTAACCTTGGAATTGACTCAAGGCCACCTTCTCAATCCCGAGCTTGGTGCCTGGGAGTCACCTCTCATGGTGCTCCATAGTCATGCCTCATTGACCACCTTCTCATTCCCGAGCTTGGTGTCTAGGGTCACCTCTCATGGTGCCCATTGGTCTATTCTCTTGGGCCTGACCTTTATGGCATCCTCCATCAGTGTGGCATGTAGGTGCAGGAATACACATTTAAATTACATTGTGATAGTCATAGTCACTTTATAATTGCAATATGAACAGCCAAACAATTTAGTTGCATTCAATGTGATTAAACATACGAGAATTCGTCGGGAAACTAAAGCGGTTATTCATAATTAACTACATACCTGTAAAGAAGACTTGAATGCAGAAATTATCAATCAATCAGGATTCAAGCAAGCACACACACAATTATTCCTGAAAAAGACATCCAATTTCCCTATCATTAATTTCGTCATCATGATCTATCACTCCTAGTTGTCTTCTAGGGTTATTATTCCTTTTTAGGGTTTTAACCATAATTAGGGTTTTATTTCCTTTTTAATACTTTTGCCTTACTTTTATCAAATATCCATCAAACCCTAATTATCTTGTCCAATTTTCCATTAAGGTCCTAATGATCAGGTTTGGACCATATAAACCCTAATTTTCATATTGCTATATCTTTTTCTTTTTCTCTAATTTAGGATTTCTAAACATATTAATTAACATATTGAATTAAAAACCCTAAACATGTAATTCTATCATCAACACAGGTTAAAAGCAATCTTAATCATTAATCAGGTTAAACATATTCGAATTAACCTAATTGCAAGACTAACTATATCCTTGATAATCAATTACGGTTTTCTTTTTACAAATTAACTCTTTTTCCATCAAAATATGTACTTTTGCAAAAATATACAGATTCAGATATTCAAACCATTTTTAAAGTATTCCTCATATTTTTCTAATCATTTTTCATGTATTGACTTTTCTCATCTTAATTTTCTAGCTCTAGATACAGTTTTTATAAGAACAACCCTTTAATAAATTGTTTGCTATTTTTCTAGAAAAGCTAGGACCGCCCGATCTATGGACCTTGGATCCACTGAGGATCCAACGGCCCTGAGGGAGCATGCCCTGGTTTTGCAAAACAAGGGATCAAAGGACGAAAGCATCCTTACCTGTAAAGGGGATGCGGAGGGAAGAAGGGTAAAAAGGCTCGCGGACGTCTTCTTCTTCCTTGTGTCGAGCGGCAGATCCCCACAGTCAACTCGAGGGTTGACTTTGAGCTCCGAACCTCCTACGAGCAAGCTGATGGTACAGGGAGCTCCGTCTCCCTCGGCTGAAGTTGACCAGGGGTCCAATTCCCTGCTCGAGCCGTGCCGAAGTCTCTGCCTACTCGCCGGACTCCAGCGGCATTTTCTGGGGTGTCGAGGATACTAGTCAAGGTCGGGGGCAAAATTGAAAGTGTGAACTCGATCGTTGCTCTCTTCCGCAGCTATTGGACTAGGGAAAGGGGATGTCGATGCCCTATATCACCCTCCCCTATTTATAGGGTCGAGGCAGGGACCTGCCCAATTGGTCATTTCCTAGTTTGGCGATGAAACCCACTCGAATCAGGGGTGAAACCCTTCGGCTTGCTCTCCCGAATCCAATGGGACAGTTTCCATATTTGCTTAAGCACTGGATTCACGAGGAAGTAGGATTGAAAATCCTCCCTGTAACTAACAGAGTCCCAGTCCCAGCAAGACGTAGACGATGACCCTGGGTCATTGGATGAAGATCCAACAGGCCTCATTGCGCGTGATCAAACCAAAGGAAAAGCCCTTTCCTTTTTTTCTTTTAATTCAGGATTAATTCCCAAATTGAGTATATTTTTCAAAATTGATATCTCCCAAACCATAACTCCTATTTAGCTCAAATTTTAAGGAAACGTTCCTTTTATTATTTCCTAGCTGTGTACGAAATTTGGGAAACAAAAAGTAATGGATGAGAATTCTTCCATCTCTCCCAAGTCTTCTCATCAATTAATCCAATTTAATTTATATTCCTTTTTCCTTTGTGATTATCTTGTTATTTTTGGGTCCCTTGGATCTCAAGGAAACCCAAAGGCATGGATACCAATCTTGGGGAATATTGGTTTGCCTTTAACCTATTTCAATTGTCAATTTCTCATATTTCCCCTTTTATAAAACAATTTCTTTTCCTTATTAATTCCCTTTTCTTTTCAATTGGGCTCAATGGCCAACAAGGCCCACAATCAATCAATCAAAGCCATTTCTCACAACATTTATCACAATTCAAAGAAAAGGATATCATTTATTCATTAAAAGGGAAATACACCTTACATTATATTTTCAAGAAAATGGGGTTGTAGCATCCTCCCCTCCTTATAGGAATTTTGCCCTCAAAATTCAAACAATCAAACAAACAATTCAGGGTATGTTTTCTCCATGTCTGCCTTCAGCTCCCATGTGGCCTCATCCTCTCCATGGTGCTTTCAAAGAACCTTTACCATCTCTATATTCTTGCATCTGAGTTCTTTCACCTTGGTATCTAGAATACGCAAAGGTGACTCAGGATAAGTCAGCTTCCCCTGAAGCTTAATAGGTTCAATGCTCAGCACATGGCTCGGATCCTGCACATATCGCTTTAGTTAGACACGTGAAACACATCATGCATCATGCTATACTGAGGGGGTAATGCCAAACGGTATGCAGCTTCACCCATTTGTTCTAACACCTCAAACAGACCCACGTATCGGGGACTCAGCTTTCCTCTGTTCTTGGCTATAGCTCGGAGCGGTCAGATTTTCAAAAACACATGGTCTCCCATAGTGAAATGCACGTCAGTCCGCTTTGCATCAGCATACAACTTTTATCGATCCTGGGCTCTCTTTAGCCTTTGCTTGATCAAAGTCACTTTATCAGCATACACTTGGATCTCAACTGACCTCAACAAGGTCCTCTCACCCACATCATCCCAGTGAAGTGGTGACCGACACGGTCTCTCGTACAAAGCTTCATACGGAGGCATCCTGATACTGGCTTGGTAGCTGTTGTTGTAGGAGAACTCTTCCAATGGTAAGTATTTCTCCCATGAGCCACCCCAATCGAGCACACAAGCTCTCAACATATCTTCCAATGTCTGAATCGTCCTTTCTAACTGACCATCTGTCTGGGGGTGATAAGTGGTACTAAACTTTAACCTTATACCAAGTTCCTCTTGAACTTGCTTCCACAACTTGGAAGTGAACTTTGGGTCTCTATCTGAGATGATCGATCTTGGCACACCATGCAAATGTACTATCTATCCGATATACAGCTCAGCTAGGTCTTTCACCCTAGAAGTGGTCTTCAATGCAAGGAAGTGTGCTGACTTGGTAAGATGATCTACCACGACCCATATCGCATCATTACCTCTCTTGGTCTGGGGTAGACCCACCACAAAATCCATGGTGATCTGCTCCCATTTCCATTCTGGAATCTCTTTTGACTGTAAAAGTCTGTCGGGTCGTTGGTGTTCATCCTTCACCATTTGGCACGGAAGTCAACTGGCCACCCATGACGCAATGTCTTTCTTCATTCCTGGCCACTAGAAAAACCACTGTAGGTCCTTGTACATCTTAGTAGTTCCTGGGTGCACTGTGTACTTGGATCCATGAGCCTCTTGCAAGATGCGTTCCTTTATTGATGAATCCACTGGAACCCATACGCGATTCTCAATGATTCCTACGTCTACTCCCACGGATAGATGAGTTTGTGGCTTCATCATTAAACCTTTCATCTTGTCTAGCTCTCCACTGGTCAACTGTGCAGCTATGATATCACTCAACAACTCAGACTGTATCTGGATATTAGCCAACCGGACTCGGTCCTCTAACAGTTGTGGTGTCCATTCTACAAGCTCCTCCAAACTCTTCCACTGATTGGACAAAACAACTACACACTTAAGTTGTTTTTGACTCAACACATCAGCTACTACATTTGCCTTACCAGGATGGTAGGCGATGGTGAAGTCGTAATCCTTCATGTACTCCATTCATCGCTGTTGTCACAGATTCAGGTCTCTCTGTGGTAGTAGATATTTTAAACTCTTATGGTCGGTGAAGATCTCAGAGGTAGCACCGTACAGGTAGTGTCGCCATATCTTCAAGGCATGGATTATATCAGCTAACTCCAGGTCATGTGTCGGGTAGTTCACCTCATTTGGCTTGAGCTGTCGGGAAGCATATTCAACCACATGCCAATCTTGTAACAACACACAACAAAGTCCCATCTTGGATGCATCAGTGAATATCATGAAACCCTCATTGCCAGAAGGCAAAGTCAACACAGGAGCGGTGGTCAGCTTCTCTTTCAATTCTTGGAAGCGAGCTTCACATACGTCAGACCACACGAACTTCACCTCCTTCTGAGTCAACATGGTTAGCGATAGAGCAGTCTTGGAGAAATCCTTAATAAAGTGATGGTAGTATCCGGCCAACCCTAAGAAGCTGCGAATCTCGGAGGGGTTCTTGGGTGTCGGCCAGTCTTGAATTGCCGATACTTTGGCTAGATCTGCGGCGATTGTTCCTCCTGAGATGATGTGTCCAAGAAAAATGACTCGGTCCAACCAAAACTCACATTTTGAGAACTTTCCAAAAAACTTATGCTTTCTCATGATATCAATGACTCTACCCAGGTGGTCATGCTGTTGGGCTAGGTCATCTAAGTAAACCAAAATGTCATCTATGAACACTATCACAAAAGATTCAAGGAAAGGTTGGAACACACTGTTCATGAGGTTCATAAAGACACTCGGTGCATTGGATAATCCAAATGGCATGACCACAAACTCATAGTGGCCATAACATGTTCTAAAAGCTGTTTTGGGTATATCCTCACTCCTCACTCTCACCTGGTGGTATCCTGATCTCAATTCGATTTTGGAAAAGACTCGAGATGATTTGAGTTGGTCAAACGGGTCATCTATTCTGGGTAAAGGATACTTATTCTTAATGGTTGCCTGGTTGATCATCCAATAATCAATACACATCCGAAGCAACCCATCCTTCTTTTTCACAAAGAGGACCAGTGCTCCCCATGGTGAGGTACTGGGTCGGATGAACCCCTTATCCAACAACTCTTGCAATTGGGTTTTCAACTCAAGCAACTCAGCAGGGGCCATTCTATAGGGTGCCTTACATATAGGGTTAGTCCCAGGAGCTAACTCAATCATGAAGTCTACCTCCCTCTCAGGGGGAATTTCTGGTAGATCATCTGGAAACACATCTGCGTACTCCTGAACCACCTCTATGTCCTCTAAGTATTGCCCCTTAACCTCGGGTACAGTAACTACGGCTAGGTAGGCTCGACAACCCTTGGATAGCATCTGCTCAGCTTTCATGGAGGACACATAAAGGCTGGTTGTTGCATCCTTCCTTCCTCGAATGGTGAAGTTTGGATAGCCGATTTTCCTAATGAGAATCTTCTTCTCTCCACAGTCAATCTGAGCTCTGTAGGTGGAAAGCCAATCCATGTCGATGATCACATCAAAATCACTCATATCAAGGAGGATGAAGTTAGTGGGAAGCTCATGGTTCAAGTACTTTACTGGCAAGATAGGGATTTTCAAAAGAGAGGTATAAATACGACCACTTGGGGTTGTGACATCCAAAACATAACCCAAATCCCTGATATCCAAACCAAACATAGTTGCCAGATTTCTCGAAATAAAAGTATTAGTAGAACCAGAATCAAAGAGTGCTTTTACATTATGTCCCATGACTTCCAACAAGCCTACATAGTTATTCCATATCAGAAAGCTACTACATGGTCTACTAAACTAAAAGAAAAACTCTATGGGTTATTACCCTCAATCAACTTATTAGCATTCGCCCGAGCTTCTTCATTGTCGATGGCGAACACACTAGCTTGTCTCCTCTCTCTAGCTGGAGGTTCTCCGGCTGGTGCTCCTGCTGGAGGTGTTGCAGGTACTGGCTGTGCTGCCATAGGATGTGACCCCAAAGGTCCTCTTGGGTCAGGCTGAGGGAAGTTGGTGATGAAGTGTCCCTCTTGTTGACATCTGAAGCATACCTTCCTCTCAAAGCGGAACTTCCCAGGATGTGCCCGTCCATAGGTGCGACATTGCTGGAGGCGACCACGGGGCTTGCCTTTGTGCCCATGCTTGTTCTTGTTGTGGTTGCATCCTTGTCCTTTCCTATGTTCATTCCTCAGCCCTTGAGATCCTTCAGTGAAACCCAAGTACCCTATGGGTTGGTTCTGAGTAGGCATCACTGTCCTTTCCATGTCCAAGGCGGTGTTGTAGGCTTCAGCAAAGGTCTTTGGCTTACTAGCCATCACATGAGGCTTGATGGCAGGGTGTAGACGTTCTATGAAGTGGTCCACCCTCCTCTCTTCATCCAACATGTGTCTGAAACGTTCCACGAGGTGGAATCTGCGACCAAAGTCCGCAATTGAAGAGCTTCCTTGAGTCATGCTCATGAACTCTCTTTCTTTCTCTTTCCTAGCTGAGATGGGGAGGAATCTGGCGGTGAAGATGGTCTTCAAGTCAGTCCATGCCATTGGTTCCTCACTTAGGTCTCTCCCTGTGATATGGTTCTCCCACCATATGTTGGCTGCACCCTCCAAAAGGTGAGTAGCAAACAGAACCTTCTTATTCGGCTGCACCTCAAGCATACAGAACCCATTCTCAACTGCAAGCAGCCAAGCTTCAGCCTTGTTGACTACTTCCGACTTGTATTCTCCCCAGAACTTCTCGACGTTCAACTTGGCGAAGTCCAGGATGGTGGCTCCAAGTCAAGGAAGAACAGGAAGTGGCTCACCATTCTCGGCTCTAGCTATGTCTCTAAGGGCCAGGGCACGGATAGCTTCAGTCAATTGCTTTTGTTGTTCCATCCAAACTGCATCTGTTGTATGAACCACCATGGCTGTTTCTGGACCACCATGCTGGTCCTCCTCCATTTGGGCTTCCTCTTCATGCATCTGGTATTCCTCATATTCTGGTCCTTCCCCTGGCTCTCGGTTTCTATCGGGCATTGGTTCAGGGTTGGGAGCCTCATGCACAGCTTCCTCAGGCCTCTTTCTCTTCTTAGAGGTCTCTCCACCATGGTTCCGCTTCCTCTTCTCAGAGGATCCATTCTCCTTACGGGGTGGTCCACCATCACTGGTGGAAAAAGGGGTAGCCACAACTTTGGTACGAGCCATCTGCACACAAATAGACTTTTAGTTTACCTTTAAACTGATTACACTTATGTCAATGACATCTTACTTACGTATCTTTTATTAATTTTTTGGAGGATCCCTTAGACCTTATCAACCTTAACCCATACCACATGAGGGTGAGGAAGAGAGAGAAAACCCTAATCCTTACAATCCTTAAGAGAAAATTGAGTTGAGGAGAGATGAGTAAGATGAGAGAGTCCTAAAGGTATCTTATTCCGAGTCATATCGTAAGACATCGGCCAGACAGTCACACAATCTGGGAGTCCTCCTATTTCGACTAGCGGTGCGGAGGAAAATCTTGCCAGCCTCCAGAAGTGATCCTTTTCTAGACACCTCAGTCTTTCAGACACTCCTCTAATAACTCCCTCGGTTCTATGGAATTTGTAAAATTTAATAATTATTAATGATTAGATTGAGAACCTACGCTCTAATACCAATTATAATGACCCCGCCTCTCGGTAACCCCCAATTAAGGGAGGCCCAAAGGTCAGAGCCATTAATCAATTTACAGGATCAAAGGTTCAACATATAATCAACAATAATTATGAAACTCTACTAACTAAATTTGAATTGGGTACAAAAATTAAAACTTTTACTTACCTTTATAAAACTTGGAAATCTAACTATCCACAGCTCGAAATACTCTATCTAATCCTCCTTGCACTTTATTTCTTAATTTCACATTGTGTCACTTTACTGTTGTGTTTTTCAGGATCTTACCTAAAACGCCGACAAACAAAACATCAATCAGCAATTACTGGTATGTGGAGGCAACCAAAATTTCATAATTAATTAAGTCGAACAATCTTAGTATTGCAATCAAGATAATTATCCAGTCAATTTACATTTTCCATGTGCCCATCCCCACCACTTTTTCCCTAACCCTGGAATTGACTCAAGGCCACCTTCTCAATCCCAAGCTTGGTGCCTGGGAGTCACCTCTCATGGTGCTCCATAGTCATGCCTCATTGACCACCTTCTCATTCCCGAGCTTGGTGTCTAGGGTCACCTCTCATGGTGCCCATTGGTCTACCCTCTTGGGCCTGACCTTTATGGCATCCTCCATCAGGGTGGCATGTAGGTGTGGGAATATACATTTAAATTAAATTGTGATAGTTATAGTACTTTATAATTGCAATATGAACAACCAAACATTTTAGTTGCATTCAATGCAATTAAACATACGAGAATCCGTAGGGAAACTAAAGCGGTTATTCATAATTAACCACATACCTGTAAAGCAGACTTGAATGTAGAAATTATCAACCAATCAGGATTCAAGCAAGCACACACACACAATTATTCCTGAAAAAGACATCCAATTTCCCTATCATTAATTTCGTCATCCTGATCTATCACTCCTAGTTGTCTTCTAGGGTAATTATTCCTTTTTAGGGTTTTAACCATAATTAGGGTTTTATTTCCTTTTTATTACTTTTACCTTACTTTTATCAAATATCCATCAAACCCTAATTATCTTGTCCTATTTTCCATTAAGGTCCTAAAGATCAGGTTTGGACCATATAAACCCTAATTTACATATTGCTATATCTTTTTCTCTAATTTAGGATTTCTAAACATATTAATTAACATATTGAATTAAAAACCCTAAACATATAATTCTATCATCAACACAGGTTAAAAACCCTCTTAATCATTAATCAGGTTAAACATATTCGAATTAACCTAATTGTACAACTAACTATATCCTTGATAATCAATTAGGGTTTTCTTTTTACAAATGAACTCTTTTTCCATCAAAAGATGTACTTTTGCAAAAATATACAGATTGAGATATCCAAACCATTTTTAAAGTATTCCTCTTATTTTTCCGATCATTTTTCATGTATTGACTTTTCTCATCTGAGTTTTCTAGCTCTAGATACAATTTTTATAAGAACAACCCTTTAATAAATTATTTTCTATTTTTCTAGAAAAGCTAGGACCGCCCGATCTATGGACCTTGGACCCACTGAGGATCCAACGGCCCTGAGGGAGTGTGCCCTGCTTTTGCAAAACAAGGGATCAAAGGATGAAAGCGTCCTTACCTGTAAAGGGGACGCGGAGGGCAGAAGGGTAAAAAGGCTCGCGAACGTCTTCTTCCTCGCGTCGAGCAGCAGATCCCCGCAGTCAACTCGAGGGTTGACTTCGAGCTCCGAACTTCCTGCGAGAAAGATGATGGTACAGGGAGCTCCATCTCCCTTGGCCGAAGTTTACCAGGGGTCCAATTCCCTGCCCGAGCCGTGCCGAAGCCTCCACCTACTCGCCGGACTCCAGCGGCATTTTCTGGGGTTTCGAGGATACTAGTCAAGGTCGGGGGCGAAATCGAAAGCGCGAACTCGATCATTGCTCTCCTCCGCAACGATTGGACTAGGGAAAGGGGATCTCGGTGCCCTCTATCACCCTCCCCTATTTATAGGGTTGAGGCAGGGACCTGCCCAGTTGGGCGTTTCCTAGTTTGGTGATGAAACCCACTCGAATCAGGGGTGAAACCCTTCGGCTTGCTCTCTCGAATCCAACAGGACAGTTTCCAGATTTGCTTAAGCACTAGATTCACGAGGAAGTAGGATTGAAAATCCTCCCTGTAACCAACAGAGTCCCAGTCCCAGCGGGACTTAGACGATGACCCTCGACCGTTGGATGACGATCCAACAGGCCTCACTGCACGCGATCAAACCAAAGGAAAAGCCCTTTCCTTTTTTTTTCTTTTAACTCAGGATTAATTCCCAAATTGAGTATATTTTGCAAAATTGATATCTCCCAAACCATAACTCATATTTAGCTCAACTTTTAAGTAAACGTTCCTTTTATTATTTCCTAGCTTTGTACGAAATTTGGGAAACAAAAAGTAATGGACGAGAAGGCTTCCTTCTCTCCCAAGTTTTCTCATCAATTAATCCAATTTAATTTATATTCCTTTTTCCTTTGTGATTATCTTGTTATTTTTGGGTCCCTTGGATCTCAAGGAAACCCAAAGGCACGTATTCCCATCTTGGGGAATATTGGTTGGCCTTTATCCTATTTCAATTGTCAATTTCTCATATTTCCCCTTTTATAAAACAATTTCTTTTCCTTATTAATTCCCTTTTCTTTTCAATTAGGATCAATGGCCAACAAGGCCCACAATCAATCAAAGCCATTTCTCACGAAATTTATCACAATTCAAAGAAAAGGATATCATTTATTCATTAAAAGGGAAATACACCTTACATTATATTTTCAAAAAAATGGGGTTGTAACAAGAAGTGAGTCAGTCCACTACCTAGAGAGGTCAACCTCTAGGACTTTACAAGTGCTTTTCTCTATTATATCACCACAGAGATTCTAGAAAAAGACCGCAAAAGGACTTACCCATCCAATCACAAAGAGATCTCCACCTTCACAAGGAACTTACCCACTTAGCTTGAATCTTCAACCTTCTCCTAGGTCTTACCCATTCAATCTCAAGTTTTCAGCCTTGAAGGACTTTTCTTCTCCTCTTAGATCTTCTGCCTTTGACTTCTTATTCACCTGGAGAAGATCACCACCTCTTCATCAACCTTGCAAAAGACCATCAACAACTCCTTCTTCACTCGTTGGAGCTTGCTTCCTTCAGCTTTTCTTCATGGATAAAGGGGATAGGGAAGTAGTGGAAGATTGAGAGCTTTACGTGAACAAAGGTGGAGCTCTCTTACAATAATATTAACTCACTCACAAATCATGAATGAAGTGTAAACTAGAGAGAGTTTGGGGCTCAAGGGGTGGTAGCATACTCAACTATAGCAAGGGACCTTGTATGTAGTGAATGGGCAACCTTGGAATGAACTTAAGTGCTCCTATTTATAGTTGGGGGTGTTGGGGAACACTTAGGGTCGAATTATAGCCATTTTTTCACAAGGCAACAGATCTATATTCATCCAAACAAGTCACCAACAGTTAGAAACACTTTTTGTGCATTTTTCATACAGTACATTAGGCTGATATTCAATAAAGGCAACTCGACTAATCGGCTAAAAGACAAACCCAATTTTCCAACCATCGGTCAAGTTTGTCCTGGGAAACTCGACTGACCAATGAAAATAGCATTTGGTCAATAAATCGATCGGTTGAGTTCTATGTATGCACAACTCGACCGATGCACTCTCCAAAAAATTGATCTAAGGGATCGGTCAAGATTGTAACTCGACCAATTAATAACCTGTGATCGATTTTCTAAAGTTCTTAAAAAGTGATTAAAACTTGGTACTAAGTGTCCCACATATTTTCCACATCTTAGTTACAAGTCATATCATCAATACAAGTGATTACAAAATCTTCTAAGGTCATTTACATGGATTTCCTAATTAGCACACTTGCATTGATTTTGACTTGAACTTTGACAAGCTAGGGCTGGTGTAATATGATCCTTTTCATGTACCTAACACCTAAAATTAATCTTGAATACACATATTAGATATATGTGAATTGAATGGTTAAGTCATTATTAAAATATGGACTAGTACATAACCGACCTTTAGTGTCAGTTATTTAAGGCCTTCAGTATCAGTTTTAATGTGACACCTATGTGGGTGTCGCTAAAAGGCAAACCGTTAGGCGTCGATTTTCAAACTGATGCCATAACCCTTTGTGTGCCACTGAAAACGCACCAGCAGGGGGTATAGGCATCAGTTATTAGTTTGGAAACTGACGCCATAAACCTTTGCGCCACAGAAAAGGCTCCATCTAGGGCACTATCATTGTCTTTTTATTAGTGATAATTGATGCCATCTCACCCGCTGCCACGGTCGTGCTAGCCAGCACAGCTGTTTTGTCTGGCCCACTGCCACAGTCGTGCTGGCCAGCACAGCCGTGATATCTGGCCCACTGCCATGACCGTGCTGGCCAGCACGGCCGTGGTGTCTGGCCCACTACCACGACCATGCTGGCCAGCACAGCCGTGGTGTCTGGCCTCATTAGGGAAATCGACCTCGGTTACTAGTAGGGCAACTGACGTCAGAACCATCAGTGTCAGTTTATTATTGGTAACTGATGCCACATCGCATGCATTAGGCGTCAGTTATAATTATTTATCTGACAATGTAATCATTTATCGTCGGTTTTAAACAAATAACCGACGCCTATTGCATGTTCTTTTTCTTATCAGGCGCAGGATGAGAACATGCAGTTCAGTTATGAACTGCACGTTTATGACATCCATTGATATCAGCCAACAACAGGCCAAAAACCTCCAAAATTAACAACATTAATTTTCACACATTTAGCAACCTGCAGTTCCATTTGATTTTCACACATGTAGAAACATTAATGTAACAATCTGCAGTTCCATTCATTTTCACATTCACACATGTAGAAACATTCATGTAGCAACCAGCAGTTCCATTCATTTTCACATTGACACATGTATAAACATTCAGACACATGTAGAAACATTCATACATGTAGAAACATTCACACATATGACAATTCAGAAAAATTTATTTATAAAATATTATTCTTTGGTCATCATTCGCTATCAACATCCCAATTATATTTTAAAACCCCCACTACTTGTAAGGCTTTTGCCCATTCTTCTCTTACTTCATTTAATTCTTCCATCTTGTAGGGAGCATGGACATGTAATAAGGCCTTTCCTATAGTGGGGTTAGTTTTAAACACCTACAAAGAGAATGATGTATATATAATTAATAATATATAAATAAGATTGATATATTTCATATTATCTAATGAGACTATATATAATACCTCAGGAATGGTATTAATGCCCATTGTGGCATATTTGATAATCATGTGCATAAATTGCATCACATAGTATGCACATGCCCATCTATTGTCTTGTGTAGAACACTATAAATTGAAACATACGAAATATTAAAAAATACAACTAAGCATTGTTCACATAAATAATATATACATTGGAGTCGGGAACTTACTTCCACATTCTTCCAAATTATTCACTGGTTCTTTTTCCTGGGGACCTTTCTTCCAGCATTTTCAAACTCATCTAAACCCCTACATGTTAATGTAACATAGTACATTATATAATTAAATAGTAATGTAGTAACATATGTTAACAGATATGAAAATGAAATATTTCTCACCGAAATAATGCCATTTTCATTGTGTGTCCATATTTTGGATTCAATTTAGTCCCCTTAGGATCTAGATAATAGACAGTGAACGTCTCGGGGACAATAACTAGTAACTCCCAATGCGTACCCCTAGAAGTAAAAAAGTTAAAAATTAATAACTCAAAATCCACAATAAAAATGTAATTTTCTTAAGTCCAAATTATAAGTAAACTAAACTTACTCCACATTGAATGGAGCTATTATCACTGTCTTCTTATTTTGACCAAAATTTGTAAAAGCATCACAACAATATTGTTGAACTGATGAAGGGTCTTTATCTACTAGACTAATCAAAGATGGAATACAAAATCCTACATGTTCTAATGAAAAATCTACACATATCTTGTCTAAGTAGCTGCAAAACATGTATTACGTATGCATTAATATATAATAAACCAGATCACCAGATCCTACACAAGGTATATGGATGTATAAATAAGATCTCACCTTATCCATAGCTCTGTCACAGATGTATTCATCCAATCATAGTGAAACAACTCCAAAATATCTTGTATAAACAGTTTGTTTTCGTATGATTGGCCTGCAGCATCTGCATCTATAGAAACAGTTATAGGGCAATTTATATCATGTTTGCCTAACCATATTTCCATACCCCAACAATTAGGACCTAACGGGAAAGGTAGGTCCTGTGGAACCCAACTTGGTAATGTAGGAGGTGGAGGTGGAGGCCTAGATGCTCTGGGTAACTTCTTTTTAACATGTATATATAATTTCAGATAAATTGACCTCATATACACATACTAACAATTTAACGTAATGTAAATTTACCATACAATTTTAGTATAGACAACATCCGCTTTTGGCCACAAATATCACTCCGCCTTCTGCCTCACCAAGCATTTCACAATCAGGGTGGGAATATGGCAATGGAAGATCCATCCAACTGGGGAATATATGTAGCGGTCTCACACAAACCCAACCATCTAGTAATGGAGACCCATGAAACATTTCCCCTGGTAGGGATGGGTAAGCTGACGCATCTGCAATGACATATTCTTTACTTTTTAGATGGCATGGCTTCAACCCCTACAAATTTATGTAAAGAATATTATATACATATGTACATATCATCTTGAAAATATATCATCTTGAAAAGACTAGCTACTATGTCATAAAAATACTTACATTGGATGTGTTAGGTGGTGGGTTTACATGATTACTACTCCCTACCTCCACAGTAGGAGTAGAGCGGGACGCCATAGGTACTGTATGAGTGGTAATCACAGATTCCTGCCACTTGCTCATTGGTTCATGGAGTGTCTTATCAACTGCTTCCTTGACTCTCTTATCAACTACTTCATCAACTCTCCTATCAACTATCTTATCTACCTATACATGGATATAAGAAACGTTAGCTTCTGATTATTGAATTCCTTATTACAGTGACATTCTAAAAAAAGAATAGGTTACCTCTTCTTGTGAAATTCCCGCTTTTGGGACATGTTTGCGTTGGGATGGCCCAAAGAACGCTTTGATGCCCACACCAGCGCCTGCAACCCTAACATGTCCAGGATGCTCTGGGTTACCCATAGGAACTGTCAATTCATCCTGTGTGCCCTCAGGGATGAACTTGCCTTGTTTCCTCAGGTCATGTAGCTCCCGCTAATCACCATCAACAGAAATTGGTAAGTAAGTAAACACCACAAATAATCAATATTCGAACAATTGCTCTGAGAGTTGTATTTTACCATTTTTGTAGTCACCTCAGCAGTTGCGGGCTTCCTTATTTCTCCCTTATTTTTTTTCCTCCCATCTATCCAGACATCATGGTGAGGCAGAGGTGTGGTACCTATAGTAGAAGACTCCTGAGTAGAAGTAGACTCAATTTATAGTCTTTGGCGAATGTCTGCATACCCCTTTGGACCCATTGTGTGGTCATGAACATTCAGTGCACGCCTTGATCTTTGCGCCTCACTGAGGGCCTAGTTAGTATGCACATTGATTTGGTTAGTATCACTAAATGTTAAACTTGAATAGGTGATTACAATGTATATTAATTAAATTGGGAGTGACGCCTAATACCTTGAATTCATCAGTTTGTCTTGAAGCAACAAACGTGTTCCATTCTTCTTGGTCTAGGAAGTTCTACTGTTCAGTGGATGTCTTCTTCCTCTTGTCACCTTCTTTTATGTATTCTCAGGTAAGATTTGTCCTATAGTTCCTTAGGACCCTCCCAAAACATTGCATCACGCATTTACAATGTAGCTTTTCATCCAATGCAAATATACTCTGCAAAATAAAATCTATTAACTAGTATCCAAAAAAATAGTAATCTACAAAATAGAATTGAAAATAATAATAACTCATGCATAAATCCTTCCATATTATGTCTTTCTTCCCCTTCGTAACTTGATGCCAAGAATCTATCTTACAACCACAATGGCTTCGAGTAACATACCCAAGATATGAAACAAACGAATTGTGATTCACTCCAATTGCATTTCCTCCATTATTAAAATCCACAACAAGTTTGGGTCCATTGCCTCTTTGCGCTATTAACTTCTTCATCATAGTGATGCCCTTTCTCTTGTCAACTTTTTGGTCTTTCTCATCAAGTGCCTCAAGTGCTTCAAAGGGTACATGTCCATCATCAACCTAAAATTTGACAAAATAAACACACTTAGAGGATATAACTATAAATGTACATATAGATAGAAATATATGATATATTTTTAAACTTACATTGTGAGGAGGTGCATTCATGTCCTCACCCTCATGGTAATCATCAGCATGCTCATCAGGAGAATGCTCAGCCATCTGAAAGTTCACATTCACATTGTAAAGTTATTCACATTGTAAAGTTTACATTCACATTGTAAAGTTCACATTCACACTGTAAAGTAATTCACATTGTAAAATTCACATTCAGAAAAATAAAACATATAAAAAAATATAAACATGCCTCTAATATTGCGATTTTTTATCAATTAACAATCATTCATTGTGATCTTTGCGCACATACAAGTCATCATTAGCTTCAATACTTGGTGGTGTTGGCAACCCAACTGAGAATGGACTGGAGTCATCATACTTATTGTAGTACTCTTCTTCATCTATAGGATCTTCAATGAACTGTCTTTTACCATGAAGAACAACTGACCATTTATCATTTACAAAATCATCGATATAAAATACATGTTTTGCATGTGATGCCAATATGAATGGTTCACCCTTCTCGCCAATCTTTTCAAAGTTCACTAAAGTGAAACCCAATTCATCCACTATAACTCCTTGGTGTTATCAACCCAATTACATTTGAAGAGTGGAATTCTGAAATCTATGTAGTCAAACTCCCATATGTCTTCAATGACACTATAATATGACATTTTAGCTTCACGTGGACTCTTATCCTTTGCACTTGCAAAAAACATAGTCGACGCTTGAAGGGTGACCCCATTGTTTTGGACGACACTCTTATCATCTTGGCACTTTGTGTAATATGTGAATCCATTAATGTCATACCCTTCATAAGACATAACATTAAATTTTGGTTTAAAGGTGAGGCATTTGATAGTTTCAGTAATATCATCTGGTGTTTGAGATAGTTGATGTAAGAATTTATCTTCAAACCACTTAATAAATGTCTTGTTATGCTCTCTAGCAAGCCACATTGTATTGGCTCGAGGATATTGTCTCTTGATGAAATTGGTATGTTCTTCGATAGAAACACTCACTTCGTCCATGTTGTGTAAAATATACAAGTGACCTTGTTGTAACTTCTCACGAATGATTACTTTCACCCGTGATCCCAAAATTCCTTTGCCAAATTGCTCCTCAATATTCTTGTCATTACTAGGAGTGTCATTACCACTGAGAAAGTCATTGCAAAAATCCATAACCTGTCTCACCACATAACCCTCAATAATACTCCCTTCACGACAATAATGGTTTCAAACATCACTTTTAAAAACGCTCTTGTATCGTTTAAAGGGATACATCCAATGCAAGAAAACTGGTCCCAATATTTTCACTTCCCTAGTCAAGTAGACAACAAGATGTACCATGATATCAAAGAACGAAGGAGGGAAATACATCTCAAGCTGACATAGGGTAACAACCACTTCTCTTTGCAAATTTTCGAGAGTATCAGGGTCAATAACTTTGCTGCACATACTATTGAAAAAGAAACAAAGTCTGGTGGTTGCAAACCTTACATGCTTCGGCAATATAGATCGAATTGCCACAAACAATATTTGTTGCATTCGAGTGTGACAATCATGAGATTTAAGACCTATCAACTTTAGATCTTTCATTGATACCAATCTACGGATGTTGGATGAGTAACCTTGTGGCACCTTAACATTTACCAAGCATTCACAAAAAGCTTTCTTCTCCATTCTAGACAACGTGTAACAAGAGGGAGGTAAGTATGTTCTCTGATTTCCCATTTCACATAATTCTGTTAATTCTAACCTTATTCCCATTTCACGTAGGTCCTTTCTAGATTTTATCCCATCTTTAGTCTTACCTGGTATATTCAACAAAGTACCAATGACACTATCATACACATGTTTCTCAATGAGCATGCCATTGATACAATGACTGACTGTCAAAGAACTCTAATAAGGAAGATCCCAAAATATTGACTTCTTCTTGAATAAAGATTTGTCACTCCGTGTGGCCATAGTACATTGTGATCTCTTACCAAATTCATTGACAAAGTCTTTTATTCTTTTATAAACAACCTCCCCTGGTATAGGTTTAGGTGCGCTTTGTTCCTCATTCAATCCATTGAAATCTTTGTGCTTCCTACAATATGGATGCAATTTTGTAAGAAACCTTCGATGAACAAGATATACAGTCTTACTGCCATGTTTTAGTCTTGTTGAATCAGTTTTCTCTTCACATATAGGACATGCTTTAGCTCCTTTGACACTATATCCAAACATATTCCCATATTCTAGAAATTCATTAATAGTGCAAAACAACATAGCATGCAAATGAAATGTCTCTCTTCGTGAAGCATCATAGGTCATCACACCTTCACCCCAGAGTTTCTTTAAGTCATCAATCGGAGGTTCAAGATAAACATCGAGTGCTATGTTGGCTGCTCAATGTCCCGTATGGATTCATGTCATCTATACAAAGCCCAAGTCTTAGATTCCTATCTTCTTCACCGAATTCAGGGTATAATAGATCAATCTTATTCCACTATGGTGAATCAGACGCATGTCGTAGGATCCCACCATTATTTTTCTTAACATCTTCATGCCACCTCAAATTCTTTGCATCTATCGGATTGGAAAACAAGCATTGAAACCGTGATATTATAGGTAGATACCACATCACCTTGGTAGGAGAACCAGTTTTAGAATCCCCCAAAGTCATCAATTTATACTGTGACGCACCACATTTTGAACAATCTTTCAAATCCACATAGTTCTTTTGAAATATTAAACAATCATTTGGGCATGCGTGAATCTTCTTGGCCTTTATTCCCATTGGGCACAACAATTTCTTTACATGGTATGTTGAGATTGGCAGCTCATTTCCTTCAGGAAGCATTTCTTTCAACAAAGACAACAATGACGTGAAGCTTTTTTCGCTCCATCTATTGTTAGCTTTCATCTTATACAATCTCAACACAGTGCTAAGCTTTGTAAACTTACAACTTGTGTATAATAGTATCTCAGCATCATGCATAATGTTTCTAAAAATGGGAGGTGGATCGGTGTGCTCTACCCCACAACTATCCAACAATGCATCAACAATGTTTACTGGAACTGGTTCGTTCACATCTACATCATCGGAGGCAATTTCTTCTTCCACACAAGCACTGCTATCGGCATCCACTGGTTTTGGGTTTGAAATCTCTCCATGTCAGTGCCATTCTATATATCCTTGTATAATCTCGTTGCACATGACATGACTTTTGATTTTGTCACCAGTGTTGACTTTCAAGTTGTTACTGCAATGCCTACATGGACAGTAGAACCTATCTCCAGGTTGTTTCCTATGTTCCTCAGCAAATCTGAAAAATTGATCAAGACCATAAATAAACTCTAGGGTGCAGCGATTGTGAATGGACATCCATGATCTATCCATTCTATGATCAAAGATAAAACAAGTATATATTACAACAAGATTAGGGTCTAGGGTTAACAGATTAGAGTTTATGCATGGTTAAAACTTTAGGATTTAAGATCTTATATATAATTAATGGTTAAAACATCCTAAGTGAGATTAGGTGTTGAAGAAAAGTCCCAAACTGGGGACTATCTAAGATATACTCCTAATGAGTAAATCTTGGATGGGTTTCTAGGCCAACAAATACATGTGTTGTCATTCTTATATATAATAAATGTGTACCACCTATCCCATTCTTGAACACCTAATCTCACTAGTAAGTGTATAATGTGTATTGGGTTTTCAAGAAAATTTTGACAGCATTTCCCCGTTGTTCTCCAAGTACATATGTACCTAGAGAAAAAATGGGGAAATGCTATCGAAATTTTCTTGAAAATCCAATACACATTATACACTTACATACTAAGTGAGATTAGGTGTTCAAGAACAGTCCCAAACCGAGGACTATCCAAGATTTACTCATAATGAGTAAATCTTGGGTGGGTTTCTAGGCCAACAAATACATGTGTTGTCATTCTTAAATATAATAAATGTGTACCACCTATCCCATTATTGAACACCTAATGTACTTATAGAACAAACGGGGAAATGCTATCAAAATTTTCTTGAAAACCCAATACACATTATACACTTACATCCTAAGTGAGATTAGGTGTTCAAGAACAGTCCCAAATTGAGGACTATCCAAGATTTACTCCTAATGAGTAAATCTTGGATGGGTTTCTAGGCCAACAAATACATGAGTTGTCATTCTTATATATAATAAATGTGTACCACCTATCCCACTCTTGAACACCTAGTCTCACTAGTAAGTGTATAATGTGTATTGGGTTTTCAAGAAAATTTCAGCCGCATTTCCCCACTGTCTCCAAGTACATATGTACTTAGAGAACAAATGGGGAAATTCTACCGAAATGTTCTTGAAAACCCAATACACATTATACACTTACATCCTAAGTGAGATTAGGTGTTCAAGAATAGTCCAAAACCGGGGACTATCCAAGATTACTCCTAATGAGTAAATCTTGGATGGGTTTCTAGGCCAACAAATACATGTATATTGTCATTCTTATACCTACAACCCTAATTTCATCATTCATATCCTAAGTTTTGTGTAACCTCATTAATCAATTAGAAGACCCACGTGTGAGTTAATTTTGACATTCAACATCAATGTATCTTTAACACACATGTTTCAAGGGTTCAAAGAACATAATCAAATCAAATTAGGATGCTAGAATGGACAATTTGAATCTTATTTCAACATGCATCAAAATTTATTGAATTAGGTCAAGCATTAGAATTAGACAAATTAAAACAGTACATTATTACTAATCAGTAGATAATAAATACAAATCAATAGATAAGTAAATACAAATCAGTACATAAGTAAATAATAATCAGTTGATGGAAATCAGTAAAATCAAGATATGTAACCTTCTTAGCAGTAGGGGAAGCAGAAGCTAGCTCCGGTGACCTCAAGCTCAAGCTCTAACTTTGTAGCAGCTCCTCCGAAGACCTCAGGCTCAAGCTCTGATGGTGTGAGGAGTAGGTGGGGGCGGAATCTTGATTAGGCGGCGGTGGCTTGACCACAGCCATATGGTAAGCGGGAGCAGGGAAGGAGGAGGACCGACAGGAAAGGGACCGGGAACAATGTCGACAGTAGGAGAAGAAGTGGTAGAGGTAGCATGCGGTGGTGGTAGAAAGCGAAGGCGGTGCACGCGGAAGCAGGCGATGGCGGCAGGAGCACAACAAGCGGCAGCGGAATTGCAAATCGCCAGCCCTATGTTCTTCGCAATGAAACAGAGAGACAAGGGGAGAGTCTTCCTCGAGCGGGTGGTGTTAAGTTATACAATAGGCATCAATTATTTAAAAAACTGTCACCTAAATTCAATAAGCGTCGGTTGTAACTAAAAACCGACGTTCAATTGGACAAACTTTACCCTAAAATTTTTGGCGGGTACCATTATCAGTGTCAGTAATCCCAAGAAAACCGATACCCATATTGGAACTTTGCGCGCACTTTTTTGGCTTCTTTAGGCATCGATTCTTAGTTAAAGCACCGATGTTGTATGTGACACTTTGGGTCAACTGTTTTTCGCTCGAAAAATTGGATTTCACAGGCTATTTTAGGCGTTGGTTCCTTTTCTTCATCTGACGCTGAATTCAAAGTGATACCCGTGTATGGCTGGTCTTCAAACATAGACATTGGTTTTCTTAAGACGCCTACATTGAAGGTTTACAGTGTTGGTTTCTATAAATAATCAGCGCCTCTAAAAGCAACGTTGAACGATGTTTCTGTACTAGTTATAGTACGCGTTTCACCATTTAACAAATGCTGACATTGAATGGATCTATGGCACAGGGAAAGCTACATGATTAGATTCACTTAATTAATTAGACCAATGTATATTTCTCTTAGAATCACTCCAGTTACAACATATAAACCATAGAAAACTCTATAAAATAAGGGTATAACACACTTTCAATAGATGTAAACCCATAGAGTGTGAGATTGTCACATTATCACCATGTAATGTTTGTATCATTGTTATTCACAATACCATCACCACTTTTACACATCCTGTCAAGTCTATCACCAAAGTCACATAACTATGGGATATCAATCCCTCATTCTAGTATTGGAGGATATCATCTCAACTAGGTACTAAGCCCTTGCCAGGTCCTAAGACCCATCACATCACACTTGTGATTATTTTTATCTCATCACGATTCATTGGGCATGTGAGCATTACTTATTCCAATCATCACTTATGACACATAAAATATACCTTCCGTACCAATCATTAGGTATTACATTCTGAGAGATAATATGTTACAACACATTAATCACCTTTAAATAAAGCAAGCAATGCATCATAAGTTCTCTAATTTAAGATTTGGCTTCATGCATATTCCACATAGGGTTCTCAAGCATCATTCTATCTCTATTCACTAACCTTCACTACTTCCCTTAAGTTGGACTGTATGAGGCTAAGAATTACACAATGTAACCAAGTATGCACATTCACATATTTATACTTTCCATGTTCCCTTATTGGGGTTTATAGTCAATGTTTGATATCATTTAACCGTCTTCATAGTATTCACTAACTATAACACCCAATTAAATCATAAGGTTAAAGTCATGTAATTAAGAGAGAGATATAATACAAATATCATGATTTCTATCCATACACTTTCAATAATATGACCTACCATTAGAATTAGGGTCAATGCTTTTCACATATAGTCGATTAGGGTTTTACATGTTGGTATGTATGCCCTGAGAGCCAATCATAGGATGATTGGTGGGATACATTGAGATTGATTTTATAAACATCAAAGGCAAGCTTCCAATTCTTTCTGGTTCAGTCATATGAGATAATGATAGAATAGATTGAATGTCTAGATAATGATAGTACTCAATGACGTATGCTTTTAGGTTGGGGACTTGAACGATGAGATCATACAAATGATAAGAGTTTGTACATTCTTATTATGTCCCTAGTCAAATGTCATTGTGGAAGTTAGATAGATAGCAATGACACACAAGACTAGATTGTGGTGTCAGTTGATGACAGAATCTCGTTAGTCATGATATAGAGATATCAAACCAAACACATAGGTACTTCTTAGAGAACAAGTGTATCGGACATACCCATCGTGAGTTTGACACATGGAACCATTGACATGGTAGTCACAGTCAATTCTCACAGTGATGGTGGTGAGTGTGATTCTTTGACCTGAAATCACTACACTCAACACATGTCATTGGGTACACTTTGGCATCATCAAACGCAGTCCTGAAACATGGATTGTTATAACGATGATGATTGGGTGGCTTTGACACATGGGGCTTTTGAGGGTGAATGATAGATATGGGATTTCTCCCTCATGAGGGAGTTTGATATCCAAGGCCACTTGATGAGTAGGATTGAGATAGGTGTGTGCACGCATGTGTGAATCAGTATGTGATATTGATGTCATACATACCTCCTCCAATCTACTCTGAGATCAAGAAAGTGAATGAATGTTGACAATATGACTATTCCATGGCTCGAGTTCATTCGGGATATGAGTGATAAAGGAATTATGCAGTCATTGTAACACCATTCACGGATTGTAGGATTGAAGTTTGTTCTCCAACTTTCTATTTCACTTGGGTAGCAATGATGTGTGACTAGGCACTGCTCTTTCCTTGTGAAGTCATAAGTGTTATGAAATTTCACTGCCAACATGAAATGGACCTGCAGGGTCACACACATAGGATTTAACCTGGACGAGGAGTTTATCCACAAATGATGTTTAGATTTATCACTAAAAGAGTTTAGTAGTTCAATTAAAAACTCAATTAATTGATAGCTCAATATCATAGTGTTCAAGGTGTTGGACCAGATGATTGAGAGTATCAGATTGATTGAAACTACAATTGACTGATTTGCACAAGTCTCCTGCTCCAATCGATTGGCTCATGGGATGAACTGATCAGATCAGGTTGTTGAACCGATCAGCTAATGCAGTGAGACGATCGGCTCATGAGTCACCAAACGATCGACTCAATTGTTAAACTGATTAGTTCGTGTGACCAACCAAGATCATTTGGAAAATAAGAAGACTATTTTGCAAATATATTTGTTTCACTTGTACAAATTTGATTTGGACAAGGACTAATATTGGATTAGTTGGAAACAAATATGGAAAGTCAATTTGAGTTGGATCAGGACTGTGGACCGATCGGTTGAGGGCACCAACTAATCGGTTGGGAGCCCCAAATGATTGGCTCAGGTCCCAGCCGATCAGCTCAGGGGCAAAAACGATCGGTTCAGTTAGTGAAATGATCGGTTCAGCTGCCGCAACATGTCAGATTTGTGGAAAATCTCAAACCCTTCTACTCCTGCTTTAATCCTGCATTGCCCAGGATTTAGAACCCTATCCCATGACCCTCCTATATATAGGGGTATTAGGGCTTCGCATAACACAAATCAGAACACCAGTTGCTCTGTAAAGTTGTCATTCTCTCTAGTTGTGGTAACCGAGAGAGCCCAAGCAAGTGCTACCTGATAAAGGAGGCACAACAAGGGAAAGACAACTGTAGAAAAGTGACCGGTGTCAGGAGAGTGTGTCAGTGACTAGTACGCTGACAGGAGGGTGTGAATCCTTCTGATTCCTTGTGGGACAAGGAGATTGGAGTTCCAGGTGGTCTGTGTGGACTACTTCAGAGGCAGGAGACTTCTTCCGCTCGGATAACAGCTCTCAATCTTGACAGTCCCGGTGAGACTAGGAGTCGACAGTCCCAGTGTGACCAGGACTTGCACAGACACCGTCAAAGACCGAAGGTGAAGACCGTGCAAGGCGTGAGGTTTTATCGCCGAGCAAGTCTCAGGACAAGGTATGATTCCACAAACCATCCTTCCTATTGTATAGACTTTGACGTGATTCCTTACTTATGGGATTGGGGGAGAAGAAAAATTTTGTTTCCGCTACCTTCTCTGTCTCCCCTAAAATCCAACAGTGGTATTAGAGCCAGGTCAACTGCTCTATACTTTAGGATTATCGATATGATCGATTTTGGTTTGTCACCTTTATTTATTGCATACAATGCTAATAAAATTGGCTTTATGCATGGCCAATCCTAAATCCACAAATTCCAATATACATATATGATATGTAATATGAATGCACTCGATATGCATCGCCCTTAAACGAGTTTTGTGGTGGATGTATAGCATGGTTATGGTCAATAAACCCTATATGTGTATGGTTGTATGTGGTTGCTTGCATCTTGGTCTGCGCACTGATTCCTTATCTCCTATTCTTGATGTAACTCAAGATAACTCGATATTTCTTTCCTACATTTGCTCCCTCCAAATGTAACTCGGGGTTTCTTAATTCAAATGTAAATAGGATTGATTTTATTTCTTGTTATGTCAAAGAACGGTGGACATCCTAACAGTAGATGAGAGGATCGATTCAAGGAGTGAACCAATCGGTTGACGTTCTAGATGACCGGTTCGAGGAGAGAGACGAGCGGGTGGCGGCCATGGGGAGATGCACGAAGACCAGGCAAACCGATCGGTTGGAGGAGCCAATCGATCGGCTAGTGGAACCCAAACTACCAACCTAATGGTGAGTCGATCATTCATGGAGATGAGTTGATCAAACCCAGAAAGCCAAAGCATAGAGTTCATCTTGTACAGGTTGCATGTGATGTAGACCTAGATGACTATGATTCCTCTTGGCTTGAGGAATCACATTGATGGACATAATCATCACATTTATCATTTTTCATGTTTTCTATGGGATATAGCATGAATATGATATGTACTATGTATTGTGGTGATTGGATATGTATATGTACCTATAAAAACCAAATCCCTCACTAAATATTAAAGTTTTAGATGCCTTCCAAATCTGACACACGTGAAAAGCTTGATCGGCCAAGTGTGGGCACGCCCTAGCGTGGTGCATCGTCTATGTCGTGGAAGTGTGAAGGATGGATATGTGGGCCTGCCCTGGCAGGGTGCATATTCATCGTGTTGGCTTTGGGTCAACAATAACAAGGTGATCTAGATGGGATCTAGTACCTTGAGGCATGGAGATGATCATGGAAAGGAGTTGCATATGACATCTTTTAAGAGTTGCATATGATGCAATTGGCAAAGGCTGCCTACCTAGAAGATCTAAGTTGTGTGTGACAGCCCTAGCTGGTCCATGACTTAGAGGATTTCAAGATCTTGCCCACGAGAAGTGTGACATAGAACTTACCAAACATAGATTAACTAAGGGGAAGCAAATCATTTGCAGCGGATTACTAAAAATCACTAATAAAAAAAACTTTTTGCAAAGAAATCCAATAATAGGAAATCTTTTCAACAAGAACCATAGAATAACATTTACATATTATTTCAAAGTACATGTCTTGTACTATCTCTTCTTAAGAAATACAAGATCAGCTGTCTTATGATATTATATACAGACATCATAAAACCTCGAGGCATCAAGCCAAAATCTCAGATCGATTCATTAAAACACTAACTATAAACTCCGAGGACCTGAGAGTACCGAGACGACACATAGAACTTCTAACTATATGACTTGATAGTCAGTGCCTCCACCTGAGATCTCACTATTGTCCAAGTTGTTGCTTTCCTTTTTCCTGCAAAAGAGTATCTTCCTCTTTGTCCGCGTCCACCTAAAAATGTTGGATCCCATGGGGGTGAGACAATTGTAAATTGCCCCAGCGGGAGATATAACTCTCTGCTAAAACATTGTTATTGCAATTTAATGATATAAAGCTAGGTAGAGAATAAGTAGTTTAAAGCATTCTGATTTTAAAACATTGTAATTACTCATGATAGAACCATAGATCAACTATTCTCTTAATAAGGAATAGGAAGAACATGTATATCATTTATCCTCCATAATATACCATCATGTCAAACTTCTCTTGTGACACTCATTATCTTGATATGTCACCCATGAGACATTCTTGTTTCAACTTATTGGCCTTAGCCAATCTGCTAAACAGATTTTGGTTATAATGGACATGAGAGTGTACATCATCATGTCTTATTCAGGCATTGGTCTATACCAATCCTATATAAATATTCCAGGCATTGGATTACACCAATCATGTACAACTAGTACAAGCATTAGACTTATATTATTCATGTGTATCCATTCCAAGTATTGAACTATGTCAATCCTGTGTAACCAGTCCAGGTATTGATCTATGTCAATCTTGTGCAGCTATTCCAAGTATTGATCTATGTCAATCTTGTGCAATTATTCCAGGTATTGATCTATGTCAATCATGTGCAACTATTCCAGGTATTGATCTATGTCAATCCTGTGCAACTATTCCAAGTATTGGGTTATTACCAATCATGTGTTATTATTCCAGGTTTTGGGAGTTAGCCAATCCTGTGCATTCCAGGTATTGGGAGTTAGCCAATCATGTGTTATTATTCCAGGTATTGAACTATACCAATCCTGTGCAACTATTCCAGGTATTGAGATTTAACCAATCATGTGTTATTATTCTAGGTATTGAACTATGCCAATCCTGTGCAACTATTCCAGGTATTGGGATTTAACCAATCCTGTGTTATTATTCCAGGTACTGAGATTTAACCAATCATGTGTTATTATTCCAGGTATTGGGATTTAACCAATCTTGTGCAGTTGTTATTCCAGGTATTAGACTATGCTAATCGTGTGCATCTATTCCAGGTATTGAACTATATCAATCCTGTGATATTATTCCAGGTTTTGGGATTTAACCAATCCTGTGCAGTTGTTATTCCAGGTATTAGACTATGCTAATCCTTTGCATCTATTCTAGGTATTGAACTATATCAATCTTGTGATATTATTCTAGGTATTGAGCTATGTCAATCCTGTGTAACCTTTAAAACATTATGTTACCTCTCACTAGGCAACATCCATCCTCATAGCTCATAAGGCCTGTAAAACACCTTGTCACCTCTTACTAGGCAACATCTAACCATATGGCTCATAAGGCCATTACACATCTTTAGGATTCAGTCATGTTCATTACTCTTAATATGTATCATTAAATGATTCTCAGTACAAGGTATGAGTTCATTCTTCATCCATATCATAGTATGATTACATCATGCTAATTAGTTTGCCTTAACCTTATTCTCAAGGTATATTAGCCTATGCTTATCAAGGTATATCAAACTCATTACATTTTATTGTAACAATTTACATAACATACTTCATGTTCTTCTTGTCCAAATATATTGGATTTGAGGTGCATCAAGGTATATCAATCCTGGGATGCTAAAAGTGATATCTATCGCATCTTGGTGTATCACTTTCCTTATTACTTTCAACTTTCTTAAGTTATCAGCTTATCTTGGATTAAGATATTTCCCATCTTAATCCTTTCATCCATTAACCTATCACTCATGCCATGAAGTACATAGGTCACACATAAGAATGGTCCAACTATCTTTAATGATATGGACTCATTTCAAGTTAATACATTGCTTGTTATAAGGTTATCTACAATCAATCACCACAAGTATTTCCCTTATCAATGTATTAGTCACCATTCCATTATTAGGATTAGGGTCTCCCATACCATCACCCTTTATTAGGGTTAGGATTTCACATCTCATTGCCCTTAATTAGGGTTCTCATGGAATCAACCTCAATTAGGGATTCACATGGAATCACCCTCAATTAGGGTTAGAGTTCATTAACCTTATGAATTAGGGTTTCATGATCTCTTTATTAAGGATCATAACCTAATCATCACATGATCGATACTCATATATGAATTCCTTTCTATCATCCTCCAAACTTGGTTAGGTCACATCAACCCTTCAATCAAATACATACAACTATGGTTAACATAGTGTACTAAGACATTGTTCTTATAAGCAATTAAGGTTCATCCCTTAATTGTCACTAATCACTTAGGTACTATTAGGGTTTCTACCTTTGTACCTTCATTGATTAACATTACTATTCATCATTGGATCAATCGATCATTCATCATCTTAATTCCCAAGAGATTCAATCACATTGGACCTCCATTACAAAAGGTATCCAATTGATTTGACCAATTGAATCTTTAATTACAATAGGTGTCTAAGTGGATTAACCAATTGAATCCACAATCAACTTTGAATACTTGAGCCCCAAACGGTCTTAGTCTTTCAAAGTTCAAATGGTTTGAAACTGTTTGGTAAATGTGGTGCTTGAGACCGTTTGCCCAAGCAAGTAGGTGAAGACTGTTTGCCATGTTTGACTTTTAAAACCACATGGGAACCAATGGTTTGGGATCGTTTGGTCCCAAACGGTCTTGAGACCGTTTGGTCCCAAACAATCCTGAGATCGTTTGGTCCAAACCTCCTCAAAACCGCACAGACCAAATATGGTCTCAACCAATCAAATTGAAATAGGTTTTCCAATGTTCATTCCTTCAATCATTGAATTCATGGAACCAATCATCAATTGGACCTATCCTCATACTTCAATTGAGTTTAATTAGGTCATCATTAAACTGATTTGACCCTCAGTTAACCCTAAATTGATCATCAATTAGGGTTTGAATCCATTGGATTAGGGTTTGGAATCAATGATCTTTCAACATTAACCAATGTGGAACTAGTTACTTTAAAACTATTGGACCATCATCCAAATTGGGCATGACCTGACCCCAAACGGTCTTGAGGTTGTTTGGATGACCTCCAAACGGTCTTCAGACCGTTTACCCATGTCAACATCAAAATCCAAGTCAACCAATTAGAGTTTGGATCATTGGATTGATCACCAAATCAGCATTTGATTGCATTTCAATTTAGTACCATTAGATCTTCATACACTTAACCATAGTCAACCCTAGACCTACAAACGCTCTTGGGTGACCCCCAAACGGTCTTGGGATCATTTGGATGACCTACAAACTGTCTTGATACCGTTTTCCCATCATATCATCATTAACCATGTCATTCAATTAGGGTTTGGACCCTAGGATTGGTCACCAAATCAACACTTAATTGTATTTCAATTTTGTATCTTTGGACCTTCAAACACTTGACCATACTTAATCCTAGGCCTCCAAACGGTCTTGGGTGACCCCAAAACGGTCTTAAGATCATTTGGGTATATCTCAAACGGTTTTAAAACCGTTTGGGTCAATCAACCCAAGTTTCAAACTCAATCACTTATGAAATCAACACTCAACCCGATTAGGGTTTTGGTGATTGATGGACCTTCAACTTGTAACACCCCTGACCTGGGTTATAAGCTAACCCTAGAAGTTTTTCCTAAATATGTAATTAAATGTCTGTGATTATCCCTTTGCATGTAATTATGTTCTTGAGGAGCATGCTTTCACCTTTCTGCCCTGGTTAAGCAAGTTTAGTATTATTTTTGTAATGCAGGGATCTATATGCAATTTACCCAAAATATGGGATGCACATATAAAATACATATTTTAGAGTATTTTGTCTGGTTTTTGATACCATCTTGGAATGGTTTTGATGGAAAGTGGCCCCTCATTAGCTAATCAGATAAAAGTGATCAAACTTGTAATGAAAACCCTATGTTTTAAAGTGTGAAACCCTAAAATGAGTTTCTTAATAGTAAGGTGACCTTTCCCTTGACTTGTACCCTTGTTTTTATAAGGTTTCTCTCATATAAAAGGATGAGGGACGGGCATGAAAGAATGGGGGACTTAGTTGAGAAAAGGAGCAATTTAGAGTTTCTTTTGGTAAAACCCGTCCTAGCTATATATACCACCTCCCATGCTTACACATGAGTGTTTCCTTCATTTCTCCCATTCCCCACCTAGTTTGGTCCGTCCAAGGCAGATAAAGGGATCTAGAGGATCCGGCCATATTGTTCCCAAGGTAAGGAAATACCATCTTCTAGCTCGGTTTCATGGAGAAACATGATTCTTAGGGCTGTTTTTGTGGTTATCTTGACTAGGGTCCTTGTTCTAGCCAACCTCCCTCAACCCTTTCTTGAAGAGGAGTCCTTGGCCGACTTGTGGAGCTCAAGGTGCCATTAAGGACGTAGAGCTTGGAAGCTTGGAGCTCAAGGAACGTTCTTAAGGCGGGTTTTATATCTCTAAACCTCTTGCTTGTTCAATACTTATACTTGTTCTACTTGTACTAGTAGCTCTTCTTCTTCCCCAAATTTCTTAGCCTTCTTGCAAGTAAATCCGTGGAGTTACCAACCTTAACAGAGGTTGAAGATGATGGGCGTGAATTCCTAGGCAACCTTACCAAACGACCTTGGACCTTTGGGTCCAAACGGTCTGCAAACCGTTTGAGACCAAACGGTTTCAAACCGTTTGATCTCAAACGGTCTTGCAAGACCGTTTGGATCAAAACGGTCTCAAGACCATTTGATAGGGTTGACCAAGGGACGACCGTTTGAGGGTTTGTTTATAACATATTGAATTTCATTCCTACAAAGAATCATAATCTAATTTGTAACTAATTGAGAGTTGCAGCCACTTCAACATCCTAACCCTAATCGGGCAGAATTGCTGATTTCAAGTATAGATCTTGATGAGTTTTGGGTTGAAGGACCCAAACGGTCTCAATACCATTTGGGGGTTCCTCCAAACGGTCTCAAGACCGTTTGGGCACAGCCCAAGACCGTTTGGAGGTCTAGGATTGAGGTAATTTAATGGATTTAGGGTCCAATTGCAACAAGTTGATGAATTGATAAAAATGCTGATTTTAGACCTAATTAGAGTTCAACCCTAACCCAACCGACTTGGTTTTTGGCCAAACTTTGGGCAAACGGTCTCAAGACCGTTTGTATGATGTCCAAACGACCTCAAGACTGTTTGGGCCAAGTTTGGGCCCAATTGGAGGTCACTTGATAGGTTCAACCTTGAATTGATTCACATTGTTGAATATTGATGACTATCCGATTTGAAACCCTAATTGAGATGGATTTCATCCTAATTGGCCTTCAATTAAAGGTCATTTTGATGTCCAATTGTTTATACCTAACCCTAATTGACTCAATTTATAAATGGTTAACATGGTTTTGGCCAATTGAGGGATTCAACATAGATAACCCTAAACATATGTAACCTTTGAACCACTTTGGAGGTCCAAACGGTTTGAGCCCATTTGGACCAAACGGTCTCAAGACCGTTTGGATCCAAATGGTATCAAGACCGTTTGAGGCCAAACGGTCTCAAGACCATTTGAGGTCAAATGGTCTCAAGACCGTTTGGGCTCAAACGACCTCAAGACCGTTTGGACCAATCGATCTCAAGTCGTTTTGGATCAAACGGTTTCAAACCGCATGAGCTTCAAACGGTTTGAAAGTCAAAATGGTCAACGCACCCAAATGGCCTCAAGACCATTTGAGGTCAAACGGTGTCAAGACCGTTTGAGGTCAAACGGTCTCAAGCTTGTTTGGTGGTTGAAGGTTGAAACCGATTGAAGGTTTTCAAGGTGGTTTGCACTTAATCAATTGGAGGTGTAATGGGTTCAATGGTGATCTAATCTAAACCCTAATGGTAACCTAGGTCATTAAAGGGCTAAGTGACTAATAAGTTGACCCATGATGGTGACCAATGGGGAAAATTACCTTTATACCCTTGAAGGTTTCAATTGAAGGATACCTTGTTTTAATCAAACCCTAATGTCTTGACTTTGGAAACTTAGCTCATGTTAATCAATGAGGACTTAACCCCATCTGTTTTGGAGTGATGTAATCATCAACTACCACATGAAGAGAGAGGAAGTCACTACATGTTAGTGAGAGGAGAGAGAAAGCATCAAATATGATTGAAACTCAAGTAAAGTACCTTCAATGTGTTTATTTATGCATGACTAGGGTATGATCCACCTATGTGAGATCATGGAAACCCTAATTATGATAATTGATGAATCTTAACCTAATCTGAGAGCATCAATGGTGATGTTTCTTCATACATGATGATGTTATGAGTTCAATTCACCATGATATGTATAGTAAACCCTAATCCTAGGGTGATGACATGAAATGTGAATAGTAAACCCTAATTGTTGAGAATCAGGGAATCTAACTCTTGTAAAGAGTAAGCAGCATATCTTTTGAAATGAATTGTTTATCCTTATTAGATTGAATTGACCTTGCAGGTTCTCATATAATGATGATCAAATCCAGGTATGGATGGTGATGCTATATTCATTGAAAGAATGTAGTAGCTTTATGAATAGTGACATATCATGTTTACTCAGAATGTGGCATCCATGAGATGATAGGCTGTAAGAGCCATGTGTATCATCAAGGTCAGGCTTATGAGATGACTTGTGATGATATAATTGAGAAATGATAATTGATGTGAGTTAGACTTGTACATTTAGTATTCTACTTTCATTGTTGCCATGCTAATGACTTATGTTTGAGAACATGTATGGTGTTAAAAGAATACTGAAATGTACCTAACTAATCAAGTGCAACCATACCATGAAAGCCATGATCATAGATCCATCATTGTCAGGTGTAATATGATGGTGAAACATGTTTTCTTAAGGGAATTCCTGGAGCACATACTTTTGAGTATGCGGGGGAGATGGACGCGTATATCCTTACGTCCTGGTGTAGGGGTTGATGTGGAGAATACTCCATCAACACCACACTATGTGTTATACCGGGTTGATGTATCATCAATCGCCTGAGGGAAATGTGATGCCACCTCGATGAAGATAAACATGAAATCTTTCGATGGTGAAGAGAGTACAGTACGCCATTGTGACTCTAATAGAGAAGGAACAGAGTACCCTGGTGAGCTATAGTGGCAGAGACATGAGATGTCCTGCATGTTGTACCTCAACCTGACTGAGGAAGTTGAAGGTCATGAGAATCCAGCTCTTTCGATGACCTTGTATGATACCGAGGCAACTTAACAGTGGTCGGTTGGAGTTTGAGCGGTACACCTCATCTCCACAGGGCATAATGTTGTTTGAAAAATGTAAATCAGCCGATTAGTATATTTGCCTAGGTTGAACAATGAAAAGAAACGTTTGTTACTGCTTTGAGAACACTATTTCTTATTGCCTACTCAGCTTATATGTCTTTCATGATAATACTTAGAAGATTTTACTGCTTATCTACTTTTAAGATTGCCTTGCAGAATGAACTACCTTATGTTGTTTAACTTTCGCTGTAAGCTTCTGGCGAGAGTTATAACTCCCGCTGGGACAATTATCTGTAATTGTCTCACCTCATAAGTTTCAACCTTATAGGTGGTCATCGGGGGCGAAGGAATCAGTCCATAGAAGAGTAGCAGTAGCACCAGGGGCAGTAGTGAGCCTCAGGTGGATTACCTAGTGGTCATGTGTTAGTTAGTAGCCCTATGTCGTCTCTGTACACTCATGCCCCGGGAGTCAGGTCTGAGATTTTGGAATTTTGAAGTCTTGAATTGTTGTATATGGATGTATATGTTCACTCGAGAAGTGACTCATCAGAGATGTAAACTAATTTTCATACTTTTATGAATGAAGTGTTCTCGGCCTCGTGATCTTTTCTCGAAAAGTTTTAATTTCTCGTGATTTTCCGCTTTCCGCTGATTAATCGGTTCGTTTCCGCCATGTTTTTTTTTGTTTTGTAGATTAGAGCCCACACAACTCATGAACCAATTAGAGTTAACCACTAAGAATTAGTGGGTCTTTAACCTAGATCATTATGAACAAGTCCCCAAATGGTCAAATCTGGTCAACATCACCAAATGGTCTTAAACCGTTTGCTTCAATGTGGTTTAGTGAAACTATTTCATTCCAAACAGTTTGAAACCGTTTGCTCCCAAACACAAATCGTTTGGACATTTGATTGAAACTGTTTGGTCTAGATATTTGGGGAGGTGTGTTCTTATGATGATGTCATAATCATCAAGCTCTATACCCACGAAACCTACTATGATTTCCATGGAAATTGCATCAATCAACCAAACCAATAATTGTAAATAGAGAAATGATCATTATTTGATGGGGAATTGAATGCAATAACAAAGTTAGGGTTTCAAGTTATAAAACCCGCCTACAATTGAGCTCAAAAGCTCAAAGATCACACCAAAAATGGTGGATGAAGATTTTGCAACTCCCCCTAGGCTCGTCCTCAAGCTTTTGGATGAAAAAGTTGGCTAGGGTTTAAGAGGAGATCGGATTAAGAAGAAATCCATAATTTATTTCGATTTCCACCATGGAATCAAGGGGAAAAGAGGTCAAGAACCTTACCAACAGGTTGGGGTAGTCCTCCTCCTGTTCCTGAGCTTCTCTTGGGGTCGGCCAAGGCAAAGAAAGAAAGGAAATCCGAAAAGAAGTCCTTAATTGAGTGGAAAAAGGGATATGTATAAGGAAATCCCAAGGAAAGCAAAAATGGGATTATTTCCTTTAATTCCCAAAATAATTTCCACAAAATCCCCCTACATTTCTTGGAAACAAATCCATCTTCATGTTCTTGTAAAACCTCTTCATTATACAAGAATAAAGGGAAAAGAAATTAAGCAACTTAACCCTTATAATATTAATATCCATTTTTGAGTGGAATTTCTTTTTCTTATAATAATGGTGAGTGGAATTTCACCTCCTTAGGATATGCTCGTGCCTTTGCAAGTATTAATATCTTCCACACACATCTGAATCCAACCATTTTAATTTTAGTTGAAGGCCCCTTCAATTAATACATTTATTTTTTCCCTAAATTGAATTAGGGTTTCAATTAGGATTAAATCTTGATTATTTTATTATCAAGATTCTCTCTCCTCCAACTTAATTCAAATGAGGCTTCCCTCTCATTTTCGTTGCTCCAAATGGTGCCAAGAAACATTAGGGACCTTATTGAAGTGGTAATTTGCATATTGAACTCTAGGTTTTGGGTAAATTGCACATTACACCAAAACTAGGTTTTAATGCACAAACATTGTCCAACAAGCTCTATCTTGGTTCATAAGCTTGTAGAAACCATACCACTACATCATATTCATTCTTATGATGTATCAACATCAGAGGAACATTTTATCATGTGCAATTTGCAAGTTAACCCCTCAACTTGGGTAATTTGCACTTTAGTCCAAAATTAACAAAATAATGTTTCACCATTGTTCAAATAGGACCAAAATTGAAGCATAAGTTTCTCATGAGCCCTAATTACTTTTCACAAAATAATATTAAGCTTATAATCATTTTTCTTAATCAAAACACCTTGGGTTAAAGCATAACCCAGGTCAGGGATGTTACAAATTATATACCCCTAACCAGGATTTCATCCCCAAAATCCCAGATAAAGGAAGACAGATATTATTCAGGCATCTTATCATCATGTCTTCACATAACATATTATTTTAATGAGACACCAGAGAACTTTGATCAATACAAAGTTATCCCATACAAGTTTATTATGGAATAATTTACATGGGATATATACTCCCATGTTCCTTAATTAATTCAGCATTTCACGTACAAGGTTCACAATTATATACTGTCACCCACTTGAGACTATATGTCTTCTCATATTTTAATTGTGTCACCTTACCTGATGACACAACACAAGCTTTCCTTATTACTTGCACTAACTATCTTATTAGTTGTGCATTATTTTATCATAAAGAGAGATTACATATCAACTAAGAACTTTTCTCAATGATATCTTCAATTGTTATGTTTATGAAAAACATGAACCCCTAACATGTGATGTTCATATTATTCTACATATTTAATTTGATTTCATGGTTGACCATTCCACATAGTCAACATGAATCATCTGATATATCTTTAGATACCAGGATTTCTTACCTTGGTACCTATCACATGTGTTGAAGACACATGACATCTTTATCTTCCTTTCATCTTGGAACATTACTTATTACATATATATTCATCTTGGAGCCAAAGCCCAAGATAAACTGATACCTTTCTAAGTATCCATCACATAAACATCTTTGTAATATGCACATCAAGTGTCATATGACCCACTTGATTGCCATGTCCTTGAAAGGAAAGAAAACAAGGATTCATATTCCTCGTATTTATTCATGTGTTTTCAACTATTCATGAACCATTTACTCTTCATATCATCCTAATTTCCTTGCCCTAAGATCAGGAATCTATAAGGATGATCACATAACATTATTCTTTTCTTTATTATTATCTAACATGTTTATGGTCATCTTAGGATCTCATCACATTTTCCATTCCCACATCATGGAAGGGATCTTAATAATACTTACAACTTTATTGGATAAGATTCATCTCCCTTATTTTCATTCTTATCTTATGAGGAGTATACTTTTAATTCCTCATACAACCATGCTCATATGAGGTTATCTCAGATTTCTCTTTTCTATGCTTAGGACAGGACACATTTATTTATTTCATACTTCTTATTTCATGATACTCATTAGATTGTATCAGAATGACTGCTTGATCAGGGAAATCAAAAAGATTACAATCTAAGAGTTTCCATACTCACTTTATCATCAATAGTTGTATACCTGGCCAGGGTATATAAATACTGAGATCAAGTCGTATGTACTAACTTTATTTTATGTTTTTCATCTCTTTAGATTTAGTATATTTAATATCTCAAATTTCTTCTGAGTTCCTTTTTCATCTCTTCCCTTTATTGATGGAGAAAGAGAAACTTCAAAACATATAAAAGAATATTAAACTGAACTCAAGTTTCATACTACTATCTCTTCCTCATATCCTTAAAGGATTATATAGATGAACTAAACAACTACTACTTTTCTTATAGTAGGAAACAGAAGGTAACTCAAAATAGAAAGTTCTATCTTAATAAGTCTACCTTTTACAAGATAACTAGCATCTTATCTAACCCAGAACATGGACTTATTTGTTATTTGTTATTGCCTTTGTCCTTTACTACCAGAAGTAGATGGACTAAATTGTGACACTTGTCTTTGTCCTCTATCATATGTTCCACTGGAATGAGGTCCTTGTGGGTTTTGCAGATTATGCTTTGACTGCTGGGTCATTTCACTATTTCTCCTTGGACATTGTTGTCTAAAATGTCCTGGATGTCCACATTTATGACAAGCTCGACCCCAACTTGATGACCCCTGCATAGGTGAACTATATTGTGGTTGGACTGGTGAAGATTTTGGTTGTCTGCTGCCACTACTCATTAGTCATTGTGACTGTGTAGACTTTCTTTTGAGGTTTGTCTCATGTTTCTTTATCGTAGATCATTCTATCCTCTGTATAGACTCCACAAATGTGGCAAACCTCTCCCTACTTTCTAGGGCAGATGCCGGAATGGACATCTCAGCATTCAATCCTTCCTCAAAACGTCGAATCTTTTCCTCCTCAGTAGCAGCCATCTGGGGGCAAAATCGTAAAAGTTTCATGAACTTAACCTCATATTCTATTGACATGGCTCCCTGTCGTATTTTCCCAAACTGTGAGATCTTTTCATCTAAATAAGTCTTTGGAAAATACTTATTGATGAATTCTCGACGGAATTCCTCCCAGCCAACCTCTTCATCATTCATTTTTATTTCTTCTATAACCCACTAGTGTCCAACACTACCTTTCAAAACGTACACTGCATGTTTAACTTTGTCATCCTCTGGATACTAAGGATCTTAAAGGCTTTTTCTAACTCAGTGAGCCAGAGATCAGCATCTGTTGGGTCATATGTTCCAGCATATTCTATGGCTCCTACACGACTTAGTCGTTCAATGGTCTTACTAGACCCATATCCCTCATTGGGAACTGGTGCCCTAGGTTCTGGTGCTGGAATCCGGTCTGCTATATACATCATTGTAGTCATGAGTTTCCCAAAAAGATTATGAAGATCAGGGTTTCCTCTAATGATTTCATCAACATTAGGATTTTCAGGCACTGGTTCCTCCCTTGCCTGATCCCTTGCACCTCCCATTGGTGCAGCAGCATTGCTCTCAGCAATGTATTATTCATGTCCTTCAGACATCTTTAAGTTATATATCTTCTTCTGTATAAGAAGAAGACACTATAAGATACACTAAAGTACACTTTGAATAGACTCGATACCTTAGTCCTGTGTCTATGTAGACTCTGTGAACCTAGAGCTCTGATACCCCTAAATTGTGACATCCAACTTACAAAACACAATTTAACTAAGAAGAAGCGAATAATTTGCAGCAGATTACTAAAAATCACTAAAAATTAAAATTTTTTGCAAAGAAATCCAATCATAGGAAATATTTTCAACAAGAATCATAGAATAACATTTACATCCTGTTTCAAAGTACATGTCTTGTACTATCTCTTCTTGAGAAGTACAACATCAGCTGTCTTATGACATTATATACAGACATCATAAAACCTCGAGGCATCAAGCCAAAATCTCAGATCGATTCATTAAAACACTAATTATAAACTCTGAGGACCTGAGAGTACAGAGACGACACATAGAACTTCTAACTATATGACTTGACAGTCAGTGCCTCCACCTGAGATCTCACTGTTGTCCAAGCTGTTGCTTTCCTTTTTCCTGCAAAAGAGTATTTGCCTCTTTGTCCGCATCCACCTAAAAATGTTGGATCCCACGCGGGTGAGATAATTGTAAATTACCCCAGCGGGAGATATAACTCTCCGCCAAAACATTGTTATTGTAGTTTAATGATATAAAGCAAGGTAGAGGATAAGCAGTTTAAATCATTCTCATCTTAAAGCATTGTAACTATTCATGATAGAACCATAGATCAACTATTCTCTTGATAAGGAATAGGAAGAACATGTATATCATTTATCCTCCATATTATATCATCATGTCAAACTTCTCTTGTGACACTCATTATCTTGATATGTCACCCATGAGACATTCTTGTTTCAACTTATTGGCCTTAGCCAATCTGCTAAAAAGATTTTGGTTATAATGGACATGAGAGTGTACATCATCATGTCTAATTCAGGCATTGGTCTATACCAATCCTATATAAATATTCTAGGCATTGGATTACACTAATCCTGTGCAACTAGTACAAGCATTAGACTTAAATTATTCATGTGTATCCATTACAAGTATTGAACTATGTCAATCCTGTGTAACCATTCCAAGTATTGATCTATGTCAATCCTATGCAGCTATTCTAGGTATTGATCTATGTCAATCCTGTGCAATTATTCCAGGTATTGATCTATGTCAATCTTGTGCAACTATTCCAGGTATTGATCTATGTCAATCCTATGCAACTATTCCAGGTATTGGGTCATTACCAATCCTGCATTATTATTCCAGGTATTGGGAGTTAGCCTATCATGTGCATTCCACGTATTGGGAGTTAGCCAATCCTATGTTATTATTACAGGTATTGAACTATGCCAATCCTGTGCAACTATTCCAGGTATTGGGATTTAACCAATCCGGTGTTATTATTCCAGGTATTGAACTATGCCAATCATGTGCAACTATTCCAGGTATTGGGATTTAACCAATCATGTACTATTATTCCAGGTATTGAGATTTAACCAATCCTGTGTTATTATTCCAGGTCTAACGATTTAACCAATCCTGTGCAGTTGTTATTCTAGGTATTAGACTATGCTAATCCTATGCATCTATTGTAGGTATTGAACTATATCAATCCTGTGATATTATTCCAGGTATTGGGATTTAACCAATCTCGTGCAGTTCTTATTCCAGGTATTAGACTATGCTAATCATGTGCATCTATTCTAGGTATTGAACTATATCAATCTTGTGATATTATTCCTGGTATTGAATTATGTAAATCCTGTGTAACCTTTAAAACATTATGTTACCTCTCACTAGGCAACATACATCCTCATAGCTCATAAGGCCCATAAAACACCTTGTCACCACTTACTAGGCAACATCTAACCATATGGCTCATAAGGCCATTACTCGTCTTTAGGATTCAGTCATGTTCATTACTCTTAATATTTATCATTAAATGATTCTTAGTACAAGGTATGAGTTCATTCCTCATCCTTATCATAGTATGATTACATCATACTCATTAGTTTGGCTTAACCTTATTCTCAAGGTATATTAGCCTATGCTTATCAAGGTATATCAAACTCATCATTTTATTGTAACAATTTACATAACATACTACATGTGCTTCTTGTCCAAATATATTGGATTTGAGGTGCATCAATGTATATCAATCCTGGGATGCTAAAAGTGATATCTATCACATCTTGGTGTATCACTTTCCTTATTACTTTCAACTTTCTTAAGTTATCAGGTTATCTTGGATTAAGGTATTTCCCATCTTAATCCTTTCATCCATTAACCTATCACTCATGCCATGAATTACATAGGTCACACATAATAATGGTCCAACTATCTTTAATGATATGGACTCATTTCAAGTTAATGAATTGCTTGTTAAAAGGTTGTCTACAATTGATGTGTGCATACTCATCATGAAATTCAATTACCTTTTTGGGACAATTTCATCTCTACTCCACATCTTTTCACCCTAATATGAATCATAATGAACAAAACTACTTAGTTGATTCAATAATCAAGATTTTAACTAAATATCTTTCATTTAATGCAGGAAAATCAAGAAACTCCATGCATACGGTCTCAAGACCGTTTGGATCCTTGCGGTCTCAAGACCGTTTGGGTCCACGCGGTCATAAGACCGTTTAGCGGAATACAAGAAGAACGAACGACGAAACCGGTTTCCAAAGAAAGCCATGCGGTCTCAAGACCGTTTGGTACCATGCGGTCCCAAGACCGTTTGGTCCCATGCGGTCCCAAGACCGTTTGGTCCCATGCGGTCCCAAGACCGTTTGGTCCCATGCGGTCTCAAGACCGTTTGGTCCCATACAGTCCCAAGACCATTTGGTCCCATGCGGTCCCAAGACCGTTTGGTCCCATACGGTCCCAAGACCGTTCGACCCAAGCACAAGGATCAATTGAAGAACTAAAGCCACACGACCACGCCAAGGCTAAGAACGATCGAAGCAAACTGTTTGGTGCCCAAACGGTCTCCAAACCATTTGGTGCCCAAACGGTCTCAAGACCGTTTGGCGCCCAAACGGTATCCAAACCCTTTGGGGTCAGATCTGAACCTATAAATAGACCCCCAGGGTCCCCATTTGAAGCCATCGGATCCGGACGCCGATAGGCTGCCAGAGATCCACCCCGATCAAGTTCCACTCCACCTACTACTGGTGTTGCGTCCTAGGAGGCCAAGAAGAGAAAGAAGACGGAGCAAGGAGCGCATCTTCTTCAGCGGGTTGCGTCCACCCTCTGCACCGAGCTCATGGCGGATCTATCTTTCTCTCCTATCCTTCTTGTATCTCGCATCATGAGCAAGCAGTCCTCTTTCGCTGGGGTGCGGGGACTAGCCCCGCTGCCCATGCAAACCATGTTCTTTTGTTAAACTTTCCATGGCAATGTATATAACTCTTCATTTTGCCGTTTATTGTTAAGCTTGTAGGTTGGTTATATGCTTGTTTTCATCTTTGTGCTCCCTATGTTGCGATAACTTCAATGCATGGGTACGAACGTCGTTTAACGAGTTTGACTCCCTGACTAGAAATAGAAGGGGATTCCTTGAGGTAGTAAGTGTATGATCTGTGAGGGGACGAGCCATCTAGCCTTCGGTGATGCTTTTGTGCGCCTAACGCCTGTATAGGGGGTTCACAATCTTAGTTGGATTTTGTATCATCTTGCTAAACTTCGATGTTTCCTTGCATGTCACCCTCCTGCTTGCTTATCGAATTAATGCGGCTGACTCCCAAACTAGAAATAGGATGGGATTTCATCGAGGTAGTAAGTGTATGATCCGCAAGGGGACGATCCATCTAGCCTTCGGTGACGCTTCTGTGCGCCTAACGCCCGTATGGGGGGTTCACAACCTCCGTGGATTTCTGTATCTTCAGAGCCTTAAGACATGTGATCCGGATGGCGACGAGAAATCTGCTGCCTATGGTGATGCTTACGCGGACCTAACGCCCGTATGGGGGGTTCTGCAGCAGCTCTGCTTGAAGTGTTATATCTTGCCTGGATTGTTTGCAATGGAGTATGTTTGTGTGTGTAGAGGTGGTCAAACCCGGTACCATCCAAGTGATTCCATATTATTGATCCAAACCCATCTTTTAATCTGCATTTACTTCCTTGCAATTAGTTTAATCAAACCCAAATCAATCAATTGTTCTAAATATTAGTTTTACTTGAGCTAGATTCAACTGACAAGGATTCTTAAAAACGTTGTCCTTTGGGTTCGATCCTCAACTATACTGCGATAAGACCCGTCCTCTTGCGGGTGGTATTGTTGCACTAGGTTTTGGTAAAAGCTCGGTGATATAAACTCCGAGTGAATTTGTTAGTGCATTCAAAAACCACGTCAAATTCTGGCGCCGTTGTCGGGGACAACGAAATCAGTCAGTCAAATCTAGTTCTTCTAAGACTAATCTAGGATTTTGTTTTTCTTTTTGAAACTATCGCTCATCTACTTGACCGTTATTCTACTCTGTGGATCTCACTTTCGAATCTTTTCCAATTTCATGTGCTCTTCAACGTTTAGTGCATGCACCGTTCGGATAGTCCCGGACCCACAGCAAGCTTTGATCCCGAAATAGATAGAACCTTCCATCGACATATTTGGGAAAATCAAGCAAGGATGGCGCAAGAAGAAGAAGTAGCCCGAAGAGTGGCTCAAGCCATCAATGCACAGAGAGAGAGGCTCATGCAAGAAGCTAGAGCTGCGGTTCAACAGGAGATCTTAGCAGCACAGGCAGCAGCACAAGCAGCAGAACTTCAGAATGATCTTAGAGAGTTCTCTATCCCAAAGGCTGCAAATGTCTATCACCCGGTGCAACCTCCTCCCATCGAAGATGCCAACTTTGACATTAGAGCACATTGGATAACTTTGCTTCAAAACAACCCCTTCTACGGCAAACAAGCTAAAGACAGCCAAGGCCATCTTATGAGATTCTTTGACTTGTGTGCCATGACAAAGCAAAATGGGGTCTCCGATGATGCCATTCGACTCCGTCTTTTCAAGTACTCTCTTGCTGATAGAGCCATTAGTTGGTACAATTCACTACAGAGTGAAGTACACATCACCACCTGGGAGCAGCTCCAAAATGCTTTTCTGGAAAAGTTCTACCCCCATCTCTTACATATGAAATCAGGGGACGAATCACAAATTTCACTCAAGTCCCAAGAGAAACCCTTGCCGAAGCTTGGGATAGGTACAAGGAGCTCCTACGCAAATGCCCACACCATGGAATTCCTAAGAACCAGCTGATAGAGATATTCTACAGGGGTGTGGAGGATGACGTAAAGATGTTCCTTGACTCCTCCTCTGGAGGGAACTTCATGCGGCAAAGTTACAACAACGCATGGAGAGTAGTCACCCTGGGAGCAGAAAACCAAGCCAATTGGGGCAGATCTGTTGGTAAAGGAGTCTTAAAGGTAGCCATGGCTGAAGCTATCCCAGAATACAAATCTATAGCTGAAACTTTGAAGGTCTTAGTTGCAAAGCAAGATCACATAGAATCGTCCCTTGCTGCGATTGGAAGAGGACATTCTCCCACTAGGCAACCAGAACAGGTCAAGTCGACTTCTTTGTTTTGTGAAGCATGCAAGGGAACTGATCATTCCACACTGTCATGCAATGTTCTCTACGATGTTGTTTTAAGCAATACCAGTGGACAAGGAGATAATTGCCAGATGGAAAATCTTAAAGCTATTAACACCGTCTCTGGGCAGAACTATTACAATCCAAATCAAAATAGGAATCACCCAGGCTTCCAATACGGGAACCCTTCACGATCTATGAACTCACATCAATTTGGTCCGAACAATCAACCAGGGGCCCATCTGGTTACCAGTTTAACCAACAACCGAACTTTGGGAATCAAGGAAACTTCAAGGGAAATTTTCAGAACAGAAACTACAATAATTATCAGAACAACTCTCGGTATCAGAATCTGAATCAATAGCAAGGTCAGGCTGGGTCCATCCCTTCTTATGACAAGCTATCTACCATTGAAAATTTGTTGCAAACACAAAAAACGATGATAGCCAACCAACAAGCCCAACAAAAGGCCATTGAAACTCAACTAGCTCAACTTGCTGCTAGTATTAAGCCACAAGCTGGAGTCTTTGCCGGACAACCTGAGAACAATCCAAAACATCTTGAGCAGCTGAAGGTTGTCACCACTAGATCAGGGAAAGATTATTCGGATCCCCCAGCAAAGACAACTGTGGTTATCCCTGACGAGAGTGAACCTATGACAGTCCAAAACTTGACAACACCGGAATCGCAACTGAAGGAAAGCAAGACTGATAAGGGAAGTTCTGAAAAAGTTGCCGATGAAGAAGTAGAGACACCAGAGCCAGATATTCCTGTATATAAGCCTCGTGTTCCTTTCCCATCTCGTCTGAGGCAAACCAAGCTTGATACTAGATTCATCAAATTTAAGGAGGCTATGAAGAAACTCCATGTTGATATACCATTCTTAGATGCTCTTAATGAGATACCGGCCTGGACTAAGTATCTAAAGTCACTTCTCACTAAGAAGTATATAACTAAAGAATATGAAACTGTAAAACTGGCTACAACCACATCAGATATCATACTAAGCAAGATGCCAAAGAAACAAAAAGATCTAGGATCCTTCGGAATCTCGTGTCACATTGGTGACTCATCATGCAAGAAAGGATTGGCAGATCTTCGCGCAAGTATTTCTATTATGCCGTTCAGTCTATGCAAGAGATTAGGGTTCGCAGAACTGCTTCCAACTGCTATGACCATTCAACTTGCGAACAATTCGATAAAAAGACCGTTAGGAATTCTCGAAGACATCCCGGTCAAGGTAGGCAAGGACACATATGTTCCATGTGATTTTGTCATCATGGACATAAAAGAAGACACCAGATACCCTCTTATCTTCGGCCGTCCATTCCTCGCCACTGCTAGAGCCCTTATTGATGTTGAAGCAGGAACCTTACTACTCAGGTTAGGTAAAGAAACTCTGGAGTTCAAAGTATTTGAAAGCATGAGAAGACCAAGTATACAGGAAGAAGTATATTTGATTGATTGCGTTGAGCAATTATCACAACTGACTAATGAGTATGAGGAATCATACGACCCCTTGGAATTGGCTCTATCTGACTTATTTAATGATGAACCTATTGACCAACGAGCAAAGGATTGCAATGAATTCCCCAACTCTACTAAAGAGAATGGTGAAGCTACTTACGAAGAACTTAAGACTACCGGAACTACAGAAGAAACTAGCGAAAAACCAGAACCTCCTGAAATGAAGCCCCTACCTGAAGGGCTGAAGTATATGTTTTTAGACGATCTCAAAGCTTGTCTAGTTATCATAAACGCTGATCTAATGCCCAAACAAGAAGAGAAACTTCTGGAGGTATTAAGGGAGAGCAAGAAAGCCATAGGCTATAAGATGAGTGACCTCACAGGGGTCAATCAATCCTTGTGCATGCACAGAATCCCCATGATGGAAGACCATAAGCCAACCATCGAGCATCAACAAAAGTTGAACCCGAATATGAAGGAAGTGGTCCGTCGCGAGATCATCAAACTTCTTACAGCCGGAATAATATACCCGATATCGGACTCACCATGGGTAAGCCCAGTTCATGTGGTACCCAATAAAGTAGGGACAACCGTTATAAGAAATGAAAATAATGAGCTCATCCCCACTCGAACAGTCACTAGGTGGCGGATGTGTATTGATTATAGAAAATTAAACAAGGCCACTCAAAAGGATAATTTTCCTATGCCCTTCCTCGATCAATTTTTAGAAAGATTGGCCCATCAAGAATATTTCTTTTACCTGGACGGTTACTCTGGATTCTATCAGATTCCCATACATCCATATGATCAAGAAAAAATGACTTTCACCTGTCCCTTCGGGACATATGCTTTTAAAAGGATGCCATTTGGTTTGTGTAATGCCCCCGCAACTTTTCAACGTTGCATGACTGCCATTTTTGTAGGGCTTACTGAGACAGTTATGGAGGTCTTCATGGATGATTTTTCTGTATATGGGGACTCCTTTGATTCCTGTCTTAAGCATCTCTCCATGGTCCTCAAACGTTGTGAAGAAGCACATCTGGTGCTAAATTGGGAGAAATGCCACTTTATGGTAAAGGAAGGCATCGCCTTGGGCCATAGGGTTAGCAACAGAGGAATTGAAGTTGATAAAGCCAAGATAGAAGTCATATCTAAATTGGCAATTCCCACAAATGTAAAAGAAGTTCGCGCTTTCCTTGGTCACGCTGGATTCTATAGAAGGTTTATACGTGAATTTTCCAAGATAACAAAGTCGATGACCAATCTACTTTAAAAAGATGCTGATTTCAATTTCAATGAAGAATGCATCAAAAGTTTTGATACGCTGAAGAAGACCCTTACAACTACCCCCATCATTAGAGCTCCCGATTGGGACCACCCCTTTGAAATTATGTGTGATGCCAGTGATTACGCGGTGGGTGAGGTCTTAGGACAATGCATAGAGAAGAAACATTATGTGATCTATTATGCGTCGAAAACCCTCGACGAAGCTCAAAGGAATTATGCTACTACTGAAAAGGAACTTTTGGCAGTCATTTATGCCTTCGATAAATTCAGATCCTACCTTACTGGTTCGAAGGTAATCGTTTACACAGACCATGATGCTATCCGTTACCTTATGGCAAAGAAGGATGCTAAGCCAAGGCTGATCAAATTGATACTCCTTCTACAAGAATTTGACCTGGAAATAAGAGATAAAAAGGGGACGGAAAATGTTGTTGCAGATCACCTCAGTCGCATCCACACTCTGGATGCTGAAGGGATCCCGATAAATGACTCCCTACCGGATGATCAGCTTATGAGCATCTTGGAAGTAGTCCATGGTATTCTGACTTTGTAAACTACCTTGCTGCGGGAGTCATCCATCCCCAGTACACCGGGAACACTCTGAAGAAGTTTATGCATGATGTGAAGCATTACCATTGGGATGAACCATATCTTTTTAAACTTTGCGCTGATGATCTGTATAGACATTGTATCGCCGAAGAAGAAGCTCAATCTATTCTGGAACAATGCCACTCGGGACCTGTGGGTGGACATATGAGCTCCAAAAAGACTACCTTAAAGGTTTTGCAATGTGGATTTTTCTGGCCAACTTTATCCAAGGACTCTTACGATTTTGTCCTATCCTGTGATAGATGTCAAAGATCTGGCAATATAACCAAAAGAGACGAGATGCCACTGAATCTATGGAAAGAAGTTGAGGTATTCGACGTCTGGGGAGTGGACTATATGGGGCCATTCCCATCTTCTAATGGATTCTCATACATCCTAGTGGCGGTAGACTACGTCTCCAAATGGGTTGAAGCTATACCAACCGTCACTAGTTATTCAAAACCAGTCATCAAATTATTCAAAGATATCATCTTCCCGCGGTTTGGAGTACCGTGAACCGTGATATCTGACGGAGGATCCCACTTCATTGAACGAAGCTTTGAATCTCTTCTAAGAAAATATGGTGTCTCGCACAAGGTGGCTTCACCTTACCATCCACAAACCAATGGACAAGTAGAGGTCTCTAACTGACAACTAAAGGCTATCCTTGAGAAAACCATTGGACGTAATCGAAAAGATTGGTCGATAAAAATCAACGACGCCTTATGGGCTTATCGTACAACTTATAAAACTCCCCTTGGGACTACTCCTTTTCGATTGATATATGGAAAAGTTTGTCACCTGCCAGTCGAATTAGAACATAAGGCATGGTGGGCAATTAAACAATTGAATTTCGATATGAAAGAAGCAGGGCAAGCCAGGATTCTGCAACTCAACGAGTTGGATGAACTTAGAATGACAGCCTATGAGAATGCACGAATCTACAAAGAACGTACTAAACTCTGGCATGATGGACATCTGAAACGAAAAGACATACGAGTGGGGGACCAAGTTCTAGTTTTCAATTCCAGATTAAAATTGTTCCCAGCGAAACTCCGCTCACGTTGGTATGGACCTTACATCGTCAAAAGCATCTCTCCTCATGGTGCTTTCTCTTTATGGAGTGACAAGTCTGGCGAATTTATAGCAAATGGTCACCGCTTGAAAAGATACTTCACATCAACTGATAAAGGCACCCAAATAATGTTGGAATTCAACAATCCAAAGGATCCACCATAATACCGAAGAATTCTATCGAGCCATCGACGTAAAATAAAGGCGCTTGTCGCGAGGCAACCCGATCAATAAATCTATTTTACTTTTCCTTTCCAAATTTATTTTTTACCTTATAGTTAAATTTTCCTTATATAAAATTTGCCTTATGAGATAGTTTTCTTTCAGAACACGAGATCGGAGCTGCGCTGATCAGCACGAAATCATTCTTGTCATCCATACCTGGTGTTACCTTTCCCCTCCATCTTGGATTTAGGGTTTGCTCGAGGACGAGCAAATCTCTAAGTTCAGGGTGGAGGGTGGGTGGTACGTACTTCACTTCCATATACACCCTCTTTTCATATAAGTTGTCTTTATCAGAAAATTTTTCAAAATTGTTGAACAGATACCTGATGAAATTTTGACTCTTCTTGATAAAAATGTAACTAACTATCTTGCTATGCATCTTCAATCATAACATCCTCCTTATTCGAAGCGAATCCTCAAGAGGACTGACTTTTGAAACTTCCCTTTTGCCTGAAACCATCCTGTGAAGCTTATGATTCCTAACATCATAATACTTTTTACAAAATGGTAAGTATCTATCAAACTGATAGGGATCAAACACGTCGTGCTTCCTAACTGACTAGTGGAACAATGGCTCAGAATCCCCACCGGATCCACGTCAAGTCATTATTTGAGCAGAGTATGACAAAGAGAATAACCCGGTTTTGAATTTAAAATCAAGTTGCATTTTGATCTGAACTCTCTTCTACACTTCTTCTATCATCTTCGTATCCCTCCATCCATCAATACCACCAAAATAGCCAAACTTGTGCCAAACCCTAAGTTCGGGGTGACACCCCACTTCCCCCATATCCACTTCTTCCATACCCCTTCCAATAAGTAGGGGTGTACCACCAAAAATGCAGTCTCGAGTCGAATAGAGGAGAGATCTGCAATAAAAGATGCCAAAGTGCACACAAAGAGAAATGCAATCTCGAGTCGAATAGAGGAGAGATCTGCAATAAAAGATGCCATAGTCCACACAAAAAATATGCAATAAATGAAATTGCAAAACAAATAAAAATCTCGAGTCGAATAGAGGAGAGATTTACTTCTTCTTTCCATACCACCTTTCACTCCTTTTTCTACCTGAGGGCACAATACATGCCCACCATCCTGAAGTACACTAGTGTCAGATCGGATGCATACTTGTTGATTCTGCGGGTATCTCAGAACTCCTACAAAACTCTTCGACATGATTGGTGTTGGAAAAAGTGGGGAGGAAGCATTATTGGGAAACGAACTCAGGAACGAAGCTATGGAAAGACGTGTTTAGTGGTCCCAGGAAGTTAAGGTACTCATTCATACTGAGCAGAAAGAAAACATTTGTGATGTGAAGATGAAGAAATCACACGGATCGAAAGTATTTCATTAGGCAACAATTTCAAACTTTATCTTACTCGAGGACGAGCAACGATTTAAGTTTGGGGTGTTTTGATGAGTGCATACTCATCATGAAATTCAATTACCTTTTTGGGACAATTTCATCTCTACTCCACATCTTTTCACCCTAATATGAATCATAATGCACCAAACTACTTAGTTGATTCAATAATCAAGATTTTAACTAAATATCTTTCATTTAATGCAGGAAAATCAAGTAACTCCATGCATACGGTCTCAAGACCGTTTGGGTCCAAGCGGTCACAAGACCGTTTGGTGGAATACACGAAGAACGAATGACGAAACTGGTTGCCAAAGAAAGCCATGCGGTCTCAAGACCGTTTGGTCCCATGCGGTCTCAAGACCGTTTGGTCCCATGCGGTCCCAAGACCGTTTGGTCCCATGCGGTCCCAAGACCGTTTGGTCCCATGCGGTCTCAAGACCGTTTGGTCCCATACGGTCCCAAGACCGTTTGGTCCCAGACCGTTTGGTCCCATGCGGTCTCGAGACCGTTTGGTCCCATACGGTCCCTAGACCATTTGGTCCCATGCGGTCTCAAGACCGTTTGGTCCCATACGGTCCCAAGACCATTTGGTCCCATGCGGTCTCAAGACTGTTTGGTCTTGTGCGATCCCAAGACCGTTCGATGCAAGCGCAAGGATCGATTGAAGAACTAAAGCCGCATGACCACGCCAAGGCCAGGACCGATCGAAGCAAACTATTTGGTGCCCAAACAGTCTCCAAACCGTTTGGTGCCCAAACGGTCTCCAAACCGTTTGGGGTCAGATCTGAACCTATAAATAGACCCCCAGGGTCCCCATTTGAAGCCATCGGATCCGGACGCCGATAGGCTGCCAGAGCTCCACCCCGATCAAGTTCCACTCCACCTAGTGCTGGTGTTGTGTCCAAGGAGGCCAAGAAGATAAAGAAGACGGAGCAAGGAGCGCATCTTCTTCACCGGGCTGCGTCCACCCTCTGCACCGAGCTCATGGCGGATCTATCTTTTTCTCCTATCCTTCTTGTATCTCGCATCATGAGCGAGTAGTCCTCTTTTGTTGGGGTGCGGGGACTAGCCCCGTTGCCCATGCAAACCATGTTCTTTTGATAAACTTTCCATGAAAATGTATATAACTCTTCATTTTGTCATTTATCGTTAAGCTTGTAGGTTGGTTATATGCTTGTTTTCATCTTTGTGCTCCCTATATTGCAATAACTTCAATGCATGGGTACGAACGTCGTTTAACGAGTTTGACGCCCTGACTAGAAATAGAAGGGGATTCCTTGAGGTAGTAAGTGTATGATCCCCGAGGGGACAAGCCATCTAGCCTTCGGTGATGCTTCTGTTCGCTTAACGCCTATATAGGGGTTCACAACCTTAGTTGGATTTTGTATCATCTTGCTAAACGTCGATGTTTCCTTGCATGTCACCCTCCTGCTTTCTTATTGAATTAACGCGGATGACTCCCAAACTAGAAATAGGATGGGATTTCATCGAGGTAGTAAGTGTATGATCCGCGAGGGGACGAGCCATCTAGCCTTCGGTGACGCTTCTGTGCGCCTAACGCCCATATGGGTGGTTCACAACGTCCGTGGATTTCTGTATCTTCATAGCCATAAGACATGTGATCCGGATGGCGACGAGAAATATGTTGCCTATGGTGATGCTTACGCGGACCTAACGCCCGTATGGGGGGTTCTACAGCAGCTCTACTTGAAGTGTTATATCTTGCCTGGATTGTTTGCAGTGGAGTATGTTTGTGTGTGTAGCGGTGGTCAAACCCGGTACCATCCCAGTGATTCCATATTATTGATCCAAACCCATCTTTTAATCTGCATTTACTTCCTTGCAATTAGTTTAATCAAACCCAAATCAATCAATTGTTCTAAATATTAGTTTTTCTTGAGCTAGATTCAACTGACAAGGATTCTTAAAAACGTTGTCCTTTGGGTTCGATCCTCAACTATACTGCGATAAGACCCGTCTGCTTGCGGGTGGTATTGTTGCACTAGGTTTTGGTAAAAGCTCGGGGATATAAACTCCGAGTGAATTTGTTAGTGCATTCAAAAACCACGTCAACAATCAATCACCTTAAGTGATAAAAGACTTTTGGAGTTCAAGAAGGTTATGGTGAAATTTGGGAAGCTCACAGGTTTATACATGAGTAATGTGAAATCAAGGATTTTTCTCTCTAAATCATGTGATATGAGAAGGGGCAGGCTCAGAAGTGCTTTTGGGATCAGGAGAGGATGTTTTCCCACTAGATACCTTAGCTTTCCTCTATCGGGTGGGAGAGGGTTATCTAGAGATTACAACATGTGCTTGGACAAGATCAGGGGAAAATTGATAGTTGGGTTGTCCTTCGGATCTCTTTTGCAGGCTGCCTTGTACTAATCAGATTGGTTATTCAGAGCATGGGGTGGTTCTGGTGCGACATGTGCACCTTACCTACTCAGACGATGTTGAGCATTAGACGCCTGACGACGTCTTTCTTATGGGGTGGCAAGAGCCATGGTGTTGCTTGGGATACCATTGCCAAACCTCTTCACTTCAGTTGTCTTGGGATTCAAGACATGGTGGAGACCCACAGGCAGTCCAACCTCAAGAGAGTTGATCAGTTCCTTAGGCAGCCCATTGGTGTTTGGGATACCTGGATGAGAGAGATATATAATGGGTCACTCAGGGGGTCTAAAAACACCACTTTATACGACTCCCGCATGTGGAAACATATGAACATGGGGTGGGATGAGGTTAGACTCATGTATAATTGTGATAGTGATGGGATCTGGACCCTTGTGGATCCCCATGTGTACCCTAGGAAGACGACGGTAGGCAACTTTGTCCCTTGGCATTCTCTTTTGTGGGGTAGGGGATTCGTTACAAAGTGGAGTACCCTAACCTACAGAGCGATGTTGGGGAAATTACCTACAAGAGATAGAATGGCTCGTTGGGGGTTTGATATGGAGATCATTTGCCCGCTTTTTGGAGAGGGTGAGGAGTCCCATACCCACCTGTTCTTTGAGTGTAAATTTTCCCATTACATGTGGGAATGGTTATGCCTAAAGAACGGATGGGGCCACTCCCCTCCAATTCATATGCTCGAGGCAATGACTTGGACCATGGAGAAAATGACTGCCCGGTTTGGTGGCATTTGCCTTACAGGGCTATGCCATAATATTTGGCAGAAGAGGAACAACATCATCCATGGGAAGCCTGGCATGGATTACCTACACCTTTTTGATAGTTTACAGAAGGAGATTTCTAGGCTTGTAAGAGCCAAACCTCCCCTACACACTAACCTAACCCCTCAGAATAGGCATTACTGGGATTTTGTAGTTTAACCCTTGTGTATAGGGTTGGGTGCTTCTTGTGGCTTTGCTCTTTTTGGAGTTGTCACTTTTCTTTCTTCTTTGAGTAATATATTATCCTTTTCCAGTCACCTTAAGTATTTCCCTTATCAATGTATTAGTCACCATTCCATTATTAGGATTAGGGTCTCCCATACCATCACCCTTTATTAGGGTTAGGATTTTACATCTCATTTCCCTTAATGAGGGTTATCATGGAATCAACCTCAATTAGGGATTCACATGGAATCACCCTCAATTAGGGTTAGAGTTCATTAACCTTCTGAATTAGGGTTTCATGATCTCTTTATTAAGGATCAAAACCTAATCATCACATGATCAATACTCATATATGAATTCCTTTCTATCATCCTCCCAACTTGGTTAGGTCACATCAACCCTTCAATCAAATACATACAACTATAATTAACATAGTGTACTAAGACATTGTTCTTATAAACAATTAGGGTTCATCCCTTAATTGGCACTAATCAATTATGTTATATTAGGGTTTAAACCTTTGTACCTTCATTGATTATCATCACTATTCATCATTGGATCAATGGATCATTCATCATCTTAATTCTCAAGAGATTCAATCACATTGGACCTCCATTACATAAGGTATCCAATTGATTTGACCAATTGAATCTTAAATTACAATAGGTGTCTAAGTGGATTAACCAATTGAATCCTCAATCAACTTTGACTACTTGAGCCCCAAATGGTCTTAGTCTTTCAAAGTTCAAATGGTTTGAAACCGTTTGGTAAAGGTGGTGCTTGAGACCGTTTGCCCAAGCAAGTAGGTGAAGACCGTTTGCCAAGTTTGACTTTTGAAATCGCATGGGCACCAACAGTTTGGGATCGTTTGGTCCCAAATGGTCTTGACACCATTTGGTCCCAAACTGTCTTGAGACCTTTTGGACTCAAACGGTCTTGAGACCATTTGGTCCAAACCTCCTTAAAACCGCATGGACCAAATACGGTCTCAACCAATCAAATTGAAATAGGGTTTCCAATGTTGATTCATTCAATCATTGAATTCATGGAACCAATCATCAATTGGACCTATCCTCATACTTCAATTGAGTTTAATTAGGTCATCCTTCAACTTATTTGACCCTCAATTAACCCTCAATTGATCATCAATTAGGGTTTGAATCCATTGGATTAGGGTTTGGAATCGATGATCTTTCAACATTAACCAATGTGGAACTAGTTACTTTAAAACTATTGGACCATCATCCAAATTGGGCATGACCTGACCCCAAACGGTCTTGAGGTCGTTTGGATGACCTCCAAATGGTCTTGAGACCGTTTTCCCATGTCAACATCAAAATCCAAATCAACCAATCAGAGTTTGGATCATTGGATTGATCACCAAATCAGCATTTGATTGCATGTCCATTTAGTACCTTTAGATCTTCATACACTTAACCATAGTCAACCCTAGACCTCCAAACAGTCTTGGGTGACCCCCAAACTGTATTTAGATCGTTTGGATGACCTCCAAACGGTCTTGAGACCATTTTCCCATCATATCATCATTAACCATGTCATTCAATTAGGGTTTGGACCCTAGGATTGGTCACCAAATCAGCACTTAATTGTATTTTAATTTGGTATCTTTGGACCTTCAAATAATTGACCAAACTTAATACTAGGCCTCCAAACGGTCTTAGGTGACCCCCAAATGGTCGTAAGATCGTTTGTGTGATTCCCAAATGGTTTTGAAACCGTTTGGGTCAATCAACCCAAGTTTCAAACTCAATCGCTTATGAAATCAGCACTCAACCTGATTAGGGTTTTGGTGATTGATGGACCTTCAACTCATGAAAAAAATGGAGTTAATCACTAATAATTTGTGTATCTTTAACCTAGATCATTATGAACAAGTACCCAATCGGTCAACCCTGGTAAACATCACCAAACGGTCTTAAACCGTTTGCTTCAATGTGGTTTAGTGAAACCGTTTCATTCCAAATGGTTTGAAACTATTTTCTCCCAAACACAAACCGTTTGGACACTTCATTGAAACCTTTTGTTCTAGATATTTGGGGAGGTGAGTGCTTATGATGACGTCATCATCATTAAACTCTATACCCACGAAACCTGCTGTGATTTCCAAGGAAATTGCATCAATCAACCAAATCAATAATTGCAAATAGAGAAATGATCATTATTTGATGGGGAATTGAATGCAATAACAAAGTTAGGGTTTCAAGTTATAAAACACACCTCTAATTGAGCTCCAAAGATCCAATCTCAAGCCAAAAATGGTGTATGAATCTTTTGCAACTCCCCCTAGGCTCGTCCTCAAGCTTTTGGATGAAAAAGTTGGCTGGGGTTGAAGAGGAGATCGGATTAAGAAGAAATTCATAATTTATTTTCGCTTTCCACCATGGAATCAAGGGGAAAAGAGGTCAAGAACCTTACCAACAGGTTGGGGTCGTCCTACTCCTGTTCCTGAGATTCTCTTGGGGTCGGCCAAGGCAAAGAAAGAAAGGAAATCCGAAAAGAAGTCCTTAATTGAGTGGAAAAAGGGATATGTATAAGGAGATCCCAAGGAAAGAGAAAATGGGATAATTTCCTTTAATTCCCAAAATAATTTCCACCAAATCCCCCTCCATTTCTTGGATACGAATCCATCTTCATGTTCTTGTAAAACTTCTTCATTATACAAGAATGAAGGGAAAAAATTAAGCACCTTAACCCTTATAATATTAATATCCATTTTTGAGTGGAATTTCTTTTTCTTATAATAATGGTGAGTGGAATTTCACCTCCTTAGGGTATGCTCGTGCCTCTGCAAGGCTTTAGCTCGTCCACACAGATCTGAATCCAACCATTTTAATTTTGGTTGAAGGCCCCTTCAATTAATACATTTATTTTTGCCCTAAATTGAATTAGGGTTTCAATTAGGATTAAATCTTTATTATTTTATTATCAAGATTCTCTCTCCTCCAACTTAATTCAAATGAGGCGCTCCTCTCATTTTATTTGATCTAAATGGTGCCAAGAAACATTAGGGACCTTATTGAAGTGGTAATTTACATATTTAACCCTAGGTTTTGGGTAAATTGCTCATTACACGAAAACTAGGTTTTAATGCACAAACATTGTCCAACAAGCTCTATCTTGATGCCCAAGCTTGTGGAAACCATGCCACTACATTATATTCATTATTATGATGTCTCAACATCAGAGGAACATTTTATCGTGTGCAATTTTTAATTTAACCCCTCAACTTGGGTAATTTGCACTTTAGTCCAAAATTAACAAAACAATGTTTCAACATTGTTCAAACAGGACCAACATTGAAAAATAAGTTTCTCATGAGCCCTAATTATGTTTCACAAAATAAGATTAAGATTATAATCATCTTTATTAATCAAAACACCTAGGGTTAAATTAAGCATAACCCAGGTCAGGGATGTTACAAGAAGGTTGTACGCTGCAATCTTCCAAATTTATGGTGAGGGCTATCAATTTGAACTAAAATAGTGGGTGTGATAATTAATTAAAGGCCTAATTATATCATCAACTTTTCAAATCAATCAAATAAGTCAAAAATTAGTTTTGGACTAAAATTTCATATTTTCCTTTTGTAATACAAATGGAAACAAACAACAATCACTTCTCTTTATGATCGGTCTTTCAAAAGGACAAGTTGAATGGGAAAAACTTCCATGACTAGTTTAGGACATTGAGAATTGTTCTCACTCAAGAGTGAAAGCTCTATGTCCTAGATACTCGTATTCTAGAGGAACCTACTCCTACCTCACCAAAGGTAGAAAGGGATGCTTACAAGAAGCATTTTGATGATGCCATTGATGCAAAGTGCTTGGTGTTGTGCTCTATGAACCACGAGTTGTAGAGACAACATGAGAACATGGGTTTCATTGAGATGATTCAGCATCTCAGGAACATGTATGAAGATCAAGCGTGGCAAGAGAGATATGATGTCTCAAGGGCACTGTTCGAGTGCATCATGATAGAAGGAGATCCACTTGGTCCTCACACACTCAAGATGATTGGGTTGTGGAGAACCTAACAAGACTGGGATTTCCACTAAGCCAAGAGTTGTCTACTGACGTGATACTACAATCATTTCCAGAATCCTATAGTCAAATTGTGATGAAATACAACATTAACAACTTTGACATGCCACTATCAGAGTTGTTGGGAATGTTGAGGACAGATGAGGCACAAATGAAGAAGGACAAGCCTAAGTATGTGATGTTGATCAGCAGCAAGAAAGGTAAGTCCAAGCGCAAGGGAAAAGGCAAAGTTAAGAAAGATTTTGATGCTAGCTAGTAGCCCAATTCATCTTCAGCTCTCAAGGCCAAGGGAGGCATGACCAAGAAAGGCAATTTCCACCATTGTCAAAATCCAGGACATTGGAAAAGGAATTGTCCTATCTATCTGGAAGAACAAAAGAAGAAGGAGGCGATACAAGTCTCCACTTAAAGGTGTCATGAAATAAACTTGTAGCACTTTTTGAGGTATATAATACCAAGATGTAAAGTGTAAAGCACTCAATAAATGGGGCAAGTGTTGCAGCCATAGATAGGAGTACTTTAGTTTATTTTCAACTATAAAGGCATGTAATAGAGTTATGAACTGCTATTTCATATTTGCCAATACATAGAAACACTTTATTTTTTGCATATTGTATGACAAAGATGGCAATTAATAAAGTTGATGTTTCAATTTCAAAGATATGATCTTTGTGGCAATGCCTTGTTTATCTTGTGGTACTTAGTATGCATAAGATAAAAATGATACCTAAAAGTTATTGATAACTCAAATAATAAAATTAGAATAAATCATGAGAAATTCATTTCTAGTTTCTATATGATGGATAAATCTAGACTCTTTGGTTAGAGAACCAATAAGAGACATGAATCTCTTGGACATGATTAATCAATCTTCACTAATGATAGTGGGAGAATGATTATCCTATTAGGTATAATACATATGATGTATTTACATACGTATTGGAGCAAATGCTAATACTTCAAATGGTGTTTAGAGAAATACCAATATGATTATCTTAAGTGTTCAAGAAAATCATAGATGAAGTACAAATTTGGTAAAGTGCTAATTCTTGATGATATCAATGAATGAAATACTTGGACCAAATGTTTGAGAACCTTGTGAGTGATTATAATAGTGTATCATAATGAACTCATGGTTAAGGAATAATGATGTCTGGACAAAGAAGGAGTCATACTCTAAAGAGTTAGAGAATTATTATCAAATAACTAAATGCTTCTTAAATAATGAATAGCCTACACTAATAAAGGACGTTAAGAATCACAAAGGGTTGTGAGTTCTTATACCCTTAAAAGATACACCTCAATTATCTAAGTTATGAGTTGTTCATGTGATGAATCAACTATCTAGATGAATATGAGGAATCGGAATTTGAGTTATGGTTCATAGCCATTACATCCTAAATGACTTCCATGTGAACCATAAGGTATGACCTTGATGGTAGCACCCATTGGAATGAAATCCATAAGTGAAAATGAGTCTTGAGTGTTAAGACACATGGATGACATTTTGAGAAGGATGATGCTTGTTGATTGCAACTTAATGACTAAGAGATTTGTCATACGGATACTAAAACTGCATTCCTTTGGGGAATAAGACACGGATGTGTACGTGACACAACCTATAAGGTTTATGAATCCATTAATGAAAATGAAGTCTATAAGTTACAATGGACTAATAAATGTGATTGATTGAGTACAAGCAACTCAAAATTGGATCTTTACTTTGATAATATGGTCAAAAGGGTTTGACTGATATGATAAAGATAAAGCAGGGATCTGTGATTTAGTGGGAGCGTATTCACATTCCACATGTTGATGTGAAATGGAAATGTTCTAGAATGGAAATCCAAAGTAGAAATTATCTTTAGGAAGATAGGAATAGAGATCTATAGAGATAGTTCTCGAAAACCTCTTGACCAGAAAAGAGAAAGCATACATTGGAAATATGTATTGAAGGGTTCAGTGTGCACAGATTCAGTGAGAGAAAACATGTCCATGTTACATGGAGTTAGTATCCCAAGGCCAGGTATCCAATTCTTATGAAGAATGGGAACACTAAGAATAGATATGGATCTATCATGTATGTAATCATCCCATCATCTTGCATGTATGGACATGTAAAGAATATAATGCTTTTATCATCTTGTGTGTGGGACATGACAATATTATATGCTCATCCTGACAACTCGTATGTGTGACATGACGAGTGGATTTTTATCAAATTCCAATAAGGGCTACTGGAATACAATAAGAACTTGATAAGTACTAGTTCTATGGAAATAAGGAAGGGTTCAATGTAAAGAGCCACACTGATGCGAACATTCGAAAAGGACAAAAAATTTAATCGCAAAAATATATATAGGATATATAAAAGTCAATTTTTGTTGATAAATGGAAACATTCCATTAAAGTCATTTTAAAAGGAAATGTCGAGTATCTGTGTGTTAGAGAACAGCAGTGGATACTATATGGATCTGGGAGTTCATAGAGATGAACTTATAGTTATTCTGGTCATTGATGACAAGTTAGGAGTTCTTGGTCATGCAATGTGGATAAAGGTTAGCAAAGGAATACTAGATCGCATATTATTGCAACTCCATCTCATATGTGTGACGTACAGTGAAGAGATGTGAGGCATGCAGTTAATACCGACTTTGGCAAGGTGTTGTTGTAACTCATTGTATAAGCACCAGAGCATGGTAGCATGTGGGACATGTTTGAATATCGCTATGAATATGATTCAAGGGTGATTGGCTCGCAGTGCAAGTGGGAGTCTGTTGGTATGTATGCCCTAAGAGCCAATCATGGGATGACTGGTGTAATACATTGAGATTTATTTGATAAACATTAAAGGCAAGCTTCCAATTCTTTCTGGTTCAGTCATATGAGATAATGATCGAATAGATTGAATGTCTAGAGAATAACAATTTCAATGACGTATGCTTTCAGGTTGAGGACCTGAACGATGAGATCATACAGATGCTAAGAGTACATTCTTATTATGTCCCTAGTCGGATGTCATTGTGGAAGGTAGACAGACAGCAATGACACACAAGACTAGATTGTGGTGTTGGTTGATGACAGAATCTCGTTACTCATGATATAGAGATACCAAACCAAACACATTGGTACTTGTTAGAGAACAAGTGTACCAGACAGACCCACTGTGAGTTTGACACATGGAACCATTGACATGGTAGTCACAGTCAGTTCTCACAGTGATGGTGGTGAGTGTGATTCTTTGACCTGAAATCACTACACTCAACACATGTCATTGGGTACACTTTGACATCATCAAATGCAGTCCTGAAACATGGATTGTTATAAAGGTGATGATTGGGTGGTTTTGACACATGGGGATTTTGAGGGGTGAGTGATAGATATGGGATTTGTCCCTCCTGAGGGAGTTTGATATCCAAGGCCACTTGATGAGTAGGATTGAGATAGGTGTGTGCACGCATGTGTGAATCAGTATGTGATATTGATGTCATACATATCTCCTCCAATCTACTCTGAGATCAAGAAAGTGAATGAATGTAGATAGGATGACTGTTCCATGCCTCAAGTTCGTTTGGGATATCAGTGACAAAGGAATTATACATTCACTATAACACCATTTACAGATTGTAGGATTGAAAGTTGTTCTCCAACTTTATATTTCACTTGTGTAGCATTGATGTGTGACTAGGCATCACTCTTTTCTTGTGTAGTCATAAGTGTTATGGACTTTCACTGCCAACGTGAAATGGACATGCAGGGTCACACACATAGGATTTAACCTGGAAGAGGAGTTTAACCACAAATGATGTTTAGATTGATTACTAAAGGAGTTTAGTAGTTCAATTAAAAACTCAATTAATTGATAGCTCAATATCATAGTGTTCAAGGTGTTAGACCAGATGATTGAGAGTATCAGATTGATTGAAACTGCAATTGACTGATTTGCACAAGTCTGTTGCTCCAACCGATCAGCTCATGGGATGAACTGATCGACTCAGGTTGTTGAACTGATTGACTCATCCAGTGAGACAATCGGCTCATGAGTCACCAAACGATCGGCTCAATTGTTGAACCGATCAGTTCGTGTGACCAACCGAGATCGTTTGGAAAATAAGAAGACTATTTTGCAAATATATTTGTTTCACTTATAAAAATTCGATTTGGATAGGGACTAATATTGGATTAGTTGGAAATGTATATGGAAAGTCAATTCGAGTTGGATCAGGACCGTGAACTGATCAGTTCAGAGAACCAACCGATCGGTTGGGAGCCCCAAATGATCGGCTTAAGTCCCAGCCAATTGGCTCAGCGGCCGAAATGATCAGTTCAGTTAGTGAAACGATCGGTTCAGCTACCGCAACATGTCAGATTTGTGGAAAATCTCAAACCCTTCTACTCCTACTTTAATCCCGCATTGCCCGAGATAGAGAACCTTGTCCCACGACCCTCCTATATATAGGGGTATTAAGGGCTTCTCAGAATATGACTCAGAACACCAGTTGCTTTGTAAAGTTTTCATTCTCTTTGGTTGTGGTAACAGAGAGAGCCTGAGCAAGTGCTACCCGATAAGGGAGGCACAACAAGGGAATGACAACTGCAGAAAAGCAATTGGTGGTAGGAGAGTGTGTTAGTGACTAGTACGATGACAGGAGGGTGTGAATCCTTCCGATTCCTTATGGGACAAGGAGATCGGAGTTCCAGGTGGTCTGTGTGGACTACTTTAGAGGTGGGATACTTCTGTCGCTCGGAGGACATCTGTCAATCCCGACAGTCCCCGTGAGACCAGGAGTCGACAGTCCCGGTGCGACCAGGAGCTGCACAGACACCGTCCAAGACCGGAGGTGAAGACCATGCAAGGCATGAGGTTTTGTCGTCGAGCAAGCCTCGGGACAAGGTATGATTCCACAAACCATCCTTCCTATTGTATAGACATTGACGTGATTCCTTACTTATGGGTTTGGGGGAGAAGAAATATTTTGTTTCCGCTGCCTTCTCTGTCTCCCTTAAAACCCAACATTACATCATGGTTATTATCACCAAACCCTAAACACGCCATTTCCACTTTCTTGGAACCGATTTAAGTTTCATCAACATTAGTTAGGTATGATTATCTCATTGTGTCATCGGCACTAGCTATCACCATTTCATACATGCACATGTGTACCATCTCATTAAGTTATGTGTGGGTTACAACAATGCATCATGCAAACACATTGACTATTGCACCAACATGATGTTTCATCATTATGTGACCCATATGTTGTATCAAACATATTATCATCCTAAGGAATGTCAACCCTTCGATTACATAACTAGAGGGTTTGACTTCAAATATACACAAGGCACTTATTAGACCATTAAACTTGTTCACATGATTTTCATAAAAAAGCTAACACCCTTTGAATTCCAACAAGGTTCGTCACCACTATCATGTACTCATATAGTGGTCTCCTCACAAACTATGATCATGTAGAAAGGAGCATAGAAGACACTTGATGTGGATTACAATCTTTCACTAAGGTGAGCACATGAGTCTTACCATATTTTGATTAGGATTATCATATGGTTACTTTACCACTAAAACCCTACTTCTAAACCTTCAACCTTCTTAAAGAGTTTTAGATCTACACATCATAATTAAGTTTTGACCACTCATAGTCACGACATATTAGATGTTTTGATGGCATAATCTGTGGTGAACTAACGCGTGATCTTAAAAATATGTGATCGACTTCCCATTGCCAACTATACGTCGTGTATAGTTTAGTCCTCTCTTTATGTGAGGGTTTATTCCACAGTTTCAGATGCCTCTGGATGGGAATAAAGATCATCTTCAAGTTAGGAGCTTAGATACCCACCATATGAGATTGCCTTGTTAGCAATGCTCGGATAACTTATACCTTCTTTGATTGAGATTGTCACTTGCAGTGAGAACCTCTTCTTATTCTCCTTCATTTGCAACCCCACGTTCACTTAAAACTGACAATTTGACAATGTGGCATCAACACTTGTGTTTTCTTTCGTTTCATGATAGTACCTCACTTGTGCTACTTCCTGAGCTTATGTCAATTAAATCATCTCATTTTTCTCCTGATTATCAAGAAATTGTAAAACAAATTGGCATCAAAATCTCCAGATTCACGTTATCTAAGAATATAAACTTAGGAAGACCTATTACATAACCATAAAGAGAGTTTAGATGAGCCACACCATCACACTATGTATTGAATATATCCATGCACCAAGGTATATGTGTAACAATCCATCATTACTCATGTAACAACTAATCAATTTTATTGGCATCTCAGTCTATCCCCTAACCCTAGATGTCAGTTTCACCTTCAACTTAGTATATCGGCTTCACAATCATCGTGTGATATCAGTTTCACCACATTTTTAAAATATCAAGTTGGCATTAGCATAGGGTATCAGTTTATCATCAACCCTAGATATCGGTTCCATCCTTTCCAAGGTGTGTCAGTTTCTCACTCAACAGGGTAGTATCTTAGCTTAGATTTACAAGGTCGTGACGCCCTGTTACTGAACATGGTGTGTCGGTCTTGGCATCAAAAAGATATATCAATTTACCCCAACAAGAATTTTGGGTTATCTCATCTTCATGTCAGTCTCTTACTCAACCAAGGACATCTCAATTTAGCTTCACCCTAATGTGTCAACTGCTTACTCCAAAAAGTGTGTCAGCCTCTCTACTATGGGAGGGTACCTCAGTCTAACACCTACATGTTGTGTCGTCTTAACCTTATCAAGGTGTATCGACCTACACACTATCCTTGTGGCAGCCTTGACACCTCAAGATGATATCAGTTTCATAAGCATAACATAGTGTATTTCCTTCACCGTAT